>JAKTWD010000068.1:0-28518 GCA_030581935.1 Metschnikowia corniflorae | reverse complement strand
ATAGTGAGATGATTCAACCACTACAGTAATCTTGTGCCGGAAGTGGCGTGATCTCTACTGTATGGTAAGTCGGCATGAGCACCTTCGTGGTTACGCAGGAGAGTTCATGGAACTTCACAGAAGATTCAAGAACATATGCCAGCTCTAGGTGTTCATATAGTGAAGTACTATACGCACACCAGGCGCTATGCTCTTTCACACGGTGGCACGGCTCATGCTGACCATTACACTGTTCATTCAAGGAAATCTTCACATCCAGATCATGTTTAGGGTTTCGTAGCTACCCAGAAAGCGGAGTCACGTGCCAGGTTCTGAACCGTCTCTCGAGCTCAACGTGTTTTCATACATCACTCTGAGCTCAGCGCAGAAGCCGGCACATAAATTGCCATTGATTAGTCACCCCAATTTTATTCACCTAATGGGGAAATGAGAGATAGCATAAAATCAAGAGTTGACTCGAGTGTAAGCAGTCTCAAACATGTACAAGATGATGAACTCTTATTGAAGAAACAGATGTATTGAAGGATGTCACTAACTGTTGCCAGATGCGAAAATTATGCCTCATATTTACGTAGAGAAATCCTTTACACTCTTCAGATGTGATGTATGGCCCGCGTTTGACCCGGTTTATTGCATTTGTGAATTTGGAGACCCCCCGACCGATTTAGCCAGGTACAAGAGATGATATTCTTATTTTCTTCTATTTTTAAAGAAACATCACATTGGGGGTGCTGTGGTTCGCCTGCTATGCGAGCCTCATCTCAGCAAAACTATATATTCTATAGAAAAAATCTCTGATGGAGTCTGGAGTTTTGCGTAGGACTATTTTGATATGTCCAAATTGATTGTATACCCATAATATTTTATTCACCCATAATTAATTATATACCCATGATCAATGATATAACGTAAATCACTCCCTTTCGCACCAACCTGGCGTTTGGGTCAGCAACAACGGACGCGTCTGAAAAAGAACATTCTTTTTTTTCGAACACCTCCAATGCCACCACAATTGGTCGAGTCAACTCCAGTTTATAAGATGATAAAACTAGAATAAAACTAGGATTCATTTACCCTAAAAAGTTTATAAGCGGGTAATATCAAGTCAGTGCGGGAAGCACGCGCTTTCAATTTGTCCCGCGGCACTCTTCAACGGAGGAGGAAAGGTTCAAGAAATCACGGCGAAGCAGCCGCAGACCAAACAAATTAACAAACGTCTGAATATGAAAGTTTAGTTAAATGAATTCTCTCCAAGGACTTTCGCGGTCTCGCCCCGGAAGTTAATGCTGTTCGCAGAATAGAAGAATATTTGCTCGCGTCGCATTGAACAGAAGTGAATTTAAAAGTTGGTACCAGTTGCGTTTCCAAATTTGTGGAATGACATCCAAATCTCGACACAAAGTACTCGAGACCTTTTGATTATTGACGGGCAAAGTGCGAAGACCCAAAGGTACTCAAAGGTTGCGATGCTTCATATGGGATCGAGTCAAGCGATGTGTACAATGTGGACGAGACAGGCTTTTCGATGGTTTTAATGTAACAAAGAGAGTTGTATCAGGGTATGAAAATGGGGGAAAAGACAATTAATTCAGACCGGAAATTGTGAGTGGGTGACAGCAATTGAGTGTATCAATGCCACGGGTCTGTTTTTGCACCCATTTATCACTTTTAAAGGTAAGCAAATTTGCGAGTCTTGGATTGCTCAGCTTGAAGAAGACTGGTGCTTGGGAGTTAGTGCAAATGATTGGGCATCCACTGATATTGCTATCCGGTGGCTCGAACAGGTTTTTATCCCCAGACAGAGTCTATGACGAAAGGCACATTAGACTTTTGATACTGGAAGGACATGGTAGTCATTTGACACCAGAGATTGACAAAATCTGCAACGAAAATAAAATACTTGGTCTATACATGCCGCTTCACATATCGCATTTGTTACATCCTCTTGATCTTTGCTGCTTTGGGCAGTCAAAGACAAAATGTTACCAGGTGGCCGGAGAAGAACTGGGTTTGATGTGCTCGCGGATGGCAGTGTGCGCATCAATAAAGATGACTTCAATGAACTATACAAACATGCTCGGGTAGAAGGTTTCACTGCTCGAACCGTTAGGAGCAGCTTCGAAACTGCCGATTTAATACCATGAAATCCTCAGCGGGTGTTATCGAGGATCAGAATCGAGGTAAGAGACGAGGCGTCTCCGGAGCGTCACCTGACGCCACGTAGATCTTCTAGTCTTGGTGATGATTCAGGTACGCCTTCGAAACACAGCTATTTAAAAGTCGTGCTTCCTCGCATTATGAATTACTTAAAAACTGTCTTGGGGATGTGGCCCCATCTGATGGAAAAAATTTCAGACTGCAACCCACAATCTTTGCATACTCGCCACCCTCAAAATCATGGGTCTCACTGATTTCTTCAAAAGCGGCCCCACCGTCGAGCAGCAAATAGAATCAACCGGTTTTGAAATCGCCGACTGCTCTGCAGAATGTGAATCCTGCACCAGCTCATATCCTAAAAGTCTATCGTTCAAAGACGACGACAACAAGGTCCTTTTCGGATCGACGCTGCCGTACGGCTTGCACATAGTGATTCCAACAAGCAAAAGTGATTGGCCTCACAACGCCACGGGAGAGTCTGGCTCTTTGCCGAACGTCGTCCACAGTTGGGCCGGCGATGCCAAATTCCCAGGACTCGGAGAAAGTTCGAAAATCGAGGTCACAGTGAGTTCACTCTCGTCGCTCAAGCTAGAGTCCGACGCAGAGTACTTGAACCAAAAGCGCGGCGATTTGCTTCTTCTACCCTTCTTTGTCTGGGTGAGAAACGTCACTCTCGAAAACGCTCCACAAGTGCTTGACCAAGTCGTGCCTGATTTGATCAAGTATCGCGACGAGAAATTGACAGAGTTCCCACTGACCTCGTACGCGGAATTTCCTTTTGACAAACTTTTAAACTACGCGCTTTCGCATGGTCATTCATACGCGAAAATGGCCAAACAATTCGGCACTGTTCTCGTCACTCATGCCAGACAGAGCAAAAAAAGCAGTAGATCCAAAAAGCGTATAACCGACGCTAGTGACGTGTCTTAGGAGGAATTCAACGAATGCAATTCCAGCTTTCTGGGGAATGTTACTCCCTTTTTGGAAAATTCCGTGGGCTCAGAAGATAAAATTTCACAGCCACATAAAAAACGCAAATCCACTTGTGGAATTTGTGGGACAATAGGGCATCGTAGACAGACGTGTCAAAATAAAGCTCAATATTCTTTTTTATGTTTTAGCGTATGTTTAGCGTTTATATTCGAAGTCAAAGATATTATATTTTTACGAAATGCAGGCGGTGACCCAAATGCCAGTTTGGGGCGAAAGGGAGTGATTTACGTTACCCATCATTATGGTAAGTGTACATTGTAAGTATTAACGCGATCCTGTTTCCGTTGATTTGTTAGGATGAGGTTAATCTGTGTTATTGAAAATAATCAGCTCCTCAGTGACGGCCTATTAATACGCTCTTCATATCCCTAGCATATCCATAGTACAAGCAGTTATAAACGTGTAGAGTGTTCGTCTGCGAGGGCAATTTCGCAGCCAATAAACTCCACATGTGAGCACCTTTGAATCTACAGAACACCACCACAAAGCATGGGATTTTCACAGCAATAAAGTTGGCGGCAAGCTAGAGCAACAAAGAGCATAACGGCCCGAAAACGCCGCATTTTCGTCGAAATTCTCCCGGGGAAAACTGCCCAATACCGCTGGTGTACAGGTCTTTCTACTTCCTCCCCAATGCGTGGTGCTGGTGCTGGTCAGTCTCAATAACATGGTTATCTCGGGAATTCACGGCCATTCAAACCAATGGGTTAGAATGGAGCATTGGCAATGCAGAAACTCTTCCAGTCTAATGCTTTTGTATAGAAAAAAATCCGGTAGAAAGAAGGTTGCAGGGTGTCTTGTTATCTGCAGGTCGCCAACCCCATCAGTTTAGGCGCTGACGATTTCAGTCAATATTGATGAAATATTTGTATTTTAGCACGCGGATGATATCTGGAGAGTGAAAAACGCATCTATATATACTTATTTAGTAATCAATTACTCCATGTGGCTTTAAAAGCGGGACAGAAGTTTACGAAATTAGGGTGCGATGTAAATGCATTTAGCGTACCTCTGCTTGTCTTTGGACGGTTGTGAACGACGTGTTCTGTCCTTGACTCCGAGTTTTTTGTCACGTTTTGTCTCAGCATGTTGTATAGGATTCAGCTGCCGAATTGGGAGAAAAGGTTGATCTTACCGAGACGAATACTTGCCATTGAGCTAGACTGCCTGCTTACTATAGAGAAAATGGGCACTTTCCAAAATCTGGCAGGGGCTTCGAACGTGTGGGCTATTTGAGGTTCTTGTCGAGAGATTAGGTGAGAATAGACGGTGGCGGACGAGGTTATTTTGTGAGAACCGCAGCTCACGGGTTGTGTTGCGAGGGATTGTTGACCCATCATTTTTATGTTTCCATGACAGCTTCTGCCATATAAAAGCAGCTTTCGATGTGCTCTGGCCATGTCTATCCTCAGCTTTATCTAAAAGATTCAGCTCTTTCATCATCGCGATATGACGCATTTCAACTCTGTAATCCCTCGAACACTCCATTCATTATCTCTCAACACCAGTGAAGATAATGTCTCCAGATATTTTATCGAATTCCCTGGTCACATTTGAGCTGAGCCAGTTTTCATATCTTACAGAATCCTGGACAAATGAGGGGCCGTGGCGGGATCCGGATAGCAAAATATGGACTATACGGGAATCACGTAATTGGATTTGTGAGGATGGCTGGTGTTGAGCACAAGATTGATGTATAAGCAATATTAATTGATTAGCTCTGTTGGTTGTTGAAGTGTTCTTCTCGAGTTTAATCGGAGATAGTTGCTCTTCTTACACAATGTAGTAGCATCTTACACGTTCCTGTTGTGTAATACCGGCAGATGGTCTCTTCATTTTCACGTAGAGTGAGATCGGGAAAGTCAGAGCTCCTGATCAGTACTCCATCCATCAAAAATGCAACTGTTTTCTTGAAAGCTCATTGTTTCCGATCACTTTTTAATGACTTCTCGTGATATGATAAATGGAGTTGGACAAGCTCAAGTATCAAGCGAGTCCATGGATACGAGCGTCTTCAAGATTTGAGCCAAATTCCACTCGTTCATTGAGTAATGATCTTCAGAATGCACTATCTACAGCAAATGTATATAGCTTGCGAAAAATTGCCAACTCAACTTCATTTCATGACGTGCTCACTCTCACTTGTACTGTCACAAATGTCTGATAAAGTAGCAGCTGACCAAAAGAATTAATCTGTTTTCGGGTATACCTTTTTTCGAGAAGAAGCTAGCATTTGGACGATAGAGTGTGTACCAAATTTCTTACTGTTTGTAACACTTTCTGAACCATTATGGTTGAAAAGGTAGTATCTGTTGGTGCGGTGCTGACGAAGGGTTTGATATCTCCTTAAGAAAGTTGATCCTTTCAACCCAAACGTGAGCTTCGAATAAAGCAAACGATCAAAACTCGCAGAGTGTGCTATATCAAATATGGTCAACACCTTTAGCGAACAGCGACGACATTCAAACCACACAATAGCACCACGGAAGCCACAAATCACAGCTGAGACTTCCCAACAAGCCATTAAATCCATCTGGAACTCACTCCCAGTGGAATTTGCTTCACCAACTTCCAGAGCATCACGTCAGCTCGAAGCACTTCAGCAGCAAACAAGTCAGCTTTCTCTTGGGGCATTTCACGCAAGTCCTGCAAATCGTGGAACTGGAGGGCCCAATTTGCCAAAAGAGTCTCGTACTTCATTACGCTATCGAGGTATCTCGGCACGTCTCTGTTCAAATTCCCATGCAGGTCAAAAAGAGAAAGAATCCTAACATTGAGGTCGAAGATGCGGTTGAGCAAATAGTTCTCCGGCAACGCCACGTCTTTAAAGTAGAGCAAAGCATTCATCGACCGCTTACAGGTATCAAAGACATACCCGATAAAAGTGAGTTGTTGTTCAAGTACCACGTTATTCTTGATGACCCCACCAGATACGCTCATAATTTCAACTAGGTCCTGGGTCAATGTTTCTTCCATGACCTCAAATCGAAAAATGTCAAAGTGAGTTTCGTAGACAAACGACTTGAGTTTAGCGAAGAACATTGAAAGTGCTTTCTGGGCATCATGGGTTTTGTTTAGTGGCTCAAATGGGCAAGCGGATTCCACAATACTGTCTGACCACATTGTGTGCTCGCACGCAGTGAGATTTAAGAATTTTCGATGATTTCCAGTCACCAGGCCTTGTCGAATGAGATCTCTGACTGACGCGTCTTTGTCTTGGTCATCAGACCAAATCGCTGTGGTAGAAACCATAGCTGCAAAAGAGCTAAGTATGAGGGTGCACTTCATTTGCGAGGTTAGGTGGTCCGTTGGAAAGTGAGGTAGTAGTTAGTCTGATGTAATTTTTGGGGCAGTTTAATAAAGAGCGAGAGGCCCAGGGAAATACTTTATTTTGGGCTGTATAATGTGGGCTGTGCGGTCATTCAAAGGGATTAGCGCCTGGAATCTTATGTGTGGCCTCGCAAAGATTCACATTCTTAAATTTCCGAGAAGTGTTTCGGGGGTCGATATTGCTATACTTGAGATGAGCGCAGACCAGGTTGATCAGGTAAAATGGGTGCCATTGTTTGAAACATTGAATCTGGTTCAACATGGTAACACCCATGATTTATCAGTCACTGTTTGGAGGTTGTGCTGAGTCTGATAATGTGGGTCCATGACTAGATACTAGCGATTGAACAAGAAAAAGTCGCGTTCCCCCGCTCGGATCACTACTGACTTAATCCCGACAAACGCCGGATTCTGCGGATTGAGGGACGAATAAGGGTCAGCGGAAATCGACCTGATTTCTGGGTAGCTAATCTGCCGTGTTTGCCGTAGAGGCCCCACCCGAAGCTCGGCCTCGCTCCGGGCAAGGACGCTTTCAACGTGAGGGTCACGCCCAACACACGTTCACAGGTGCCCCTCAGAGACCAGTCTATGGTTTACCAGGGGGTTATAAGGCTTTCCTCCGCGGGTAAATCCGTACATGTTGCCAGGAAGTACAATGTAGCCTTCCACGCACCGGAATAAAAAGTACCGTGGATATCGCCCAGAGTGAAAGTGGCAATGTATCTGAGTAAGGGCCAAAGTTCACGGAGAGGCTGAATCGCATCAAAATCAGCCTTGCTCGAGCACCAAGTGACATTATACTTTCCATTAGAACTGGAGTTTTTGATTTGCGAAATCCAGACGGAATGGCCGTACCCGCCTCACGATCAATACACCATATACCACTATCACCAAAATTCCAGATGAATGAAATAGGCAGAAGTGGCTGTCAGCGAGCCAAACTTCGCCATATTATTCTCATGTTACCATGGGCCGAGGGCACTGGGTGAGCAAGAAGGCACATATCTTATTTTCAGACGAGTATTTGGAGGAAATCACAGCACAAATAAAGATGCGTACCAGAATAACACATATTTGACAATTAGCCCACATCTGAGTGAGACCCAGTGAACCGCGTAATGGCTTATTTGTGCGCGGGGGCGAAATCATCGACATAATGCCAACTTTCCCACTAACGAAGTACGGATTGCGAAGTGAATCATTAAAGTCGCTCGTATTGCGTTGTGAGCACCACGCGCGTGATTGCGTGATGCCGTATCCCGTGCACATGTGTGCAAGAAGAGGGGAATCAGTCTATCGGACAATCCGTTCAACTGATATATTACCAGAGTCTTGATAGTGTTAGGAGATAATCGACTTCTCTCTTTCGAACAGTGTCGCGAACGTGAGAGAAGAGTGTTTCCGCGGGATTGTGACATTTCCCATTTCGAGCTTCTCATTGGGTGGTGTCACACCGAACACAAGTCTCGCTCAAGTATTCAGTTCAGACGATTCACATTGGAGCCAGTCTGCAAGTGATCATTTGGTCCATGCTGGGGGACGCGTATTTTCAGCACGGCGACAACCTAATTGCACGCTTTGACCCGTGAATCAAATTTTGATGCTGTCCTTTGTATATCCGATTGAATCGCTTATCACCACCTGTCTTCGATGGACGTTACGAGCTTAATGCATCCATGACAGAACAGTACGCAAGCTATACGCATTGCGTAAAACCTTTAATTGACGGCGGTGAGGGACCCGCGTAAAACCTCTAGTCGTTGCAGGGTAATTCTGCGAGCGTCTTTGCCCTAAACCAGATCTCCCTCACGTTAGTGATCTCGGGCGGTCCGACTTCATCCAAAAGAGAGTTCTCTAAGAAGTACCCAATCACAGCAAGGTCGATAAGATGGTAAGCCTGAAGAATTTCATCGCCCCTGAATATAATATACCCTAAAAGTATTTTTCTGTTCTCAAAGTTTGCCGATTGCCATTTGTCGGTCGTTAAGATCTCCTTAGTGAAGTTGTACTTCCTGAAAAATATCGTCAAGGCCTTGATCCACTTTTTTGCGGTCTCCCGGTTTAACGCACCAACATGTTTGAACAATATCTCCAAGTAGGAGTTGACTGAAGAGTCCAAGGCGGTGTACGCGTCGGCGCGTGCTTTTTCTCCCACATCGCTCGGTTCTTGTTTGAACAACAACCCCGGAATGTCCTCTGGTCTCAACTTCGGTCGTTCCACCATGTCGGGGATTACTCTCACGGTGGTGTCCACCGTAGGTTCCCGATCCGATTGAGCTGATTCTCTGGCCTCTTCCTCCTCAAAGAACTTTTTGAGTTCCTCAATTTTCTCGTTGGAGTATGACTCCTCGAAAGTTTGTCTGAATCTTTCAAACAAGTTGGACATCCTGGTGCGAGGTGGTGGCCTTTGTCTCCTAATGTATGAAAGTTACGTACGTCGTTGGCGTATTTTATCGTGGAACTAAACAGAATTACGCGGTTTCGCGGAGGACTTACGATTCCTATTTACGGTTACGACGACATCAATTGCGTAAATCGTAATTTATTGTAGCGTTTCATTCTTACAATTTATGACTTTATACCTTTGATTTTCCGCTATTTGTGTTCTTTGCGGTCTTTTAATGATCTGTCAAACCCTCAGAAAGTTCTATGTCCAAAATTCCCAGCTCAAGTTTACATATACATGCCTCAATGAGATACCACTCGACCTCACTTTGACTTTTTGAGAAAGTATTCGCATTTCAGTAATGGGTCGCTTAAATGCCTTTTCACGCTCATGAATCCAGTCCATTGTACTTCCGGGTCCTTTATTCGGTTTTAGTCTCAGAGAGTTGTCGGCCACTACTCACTGAAAATTGTCACCCTGCTCAATTATTTGAATTTGGGTGTGCTTGGTCGCTGTATTCGATATCTGTGTTGGTATCTCCACATCACCATCGACAGGTCCAAATCCCAAAGCGCATTTATCTTCAAAACTCCATTCGTGACCACGCCATCATCAGTGACAACGAATGAGTGATGGGTCCCTGCACCTATTGTTTTGAGTTCAAGTTGGCGGCGAAGGATTATTAGAGCTAACCATGCCCTCGCATGCTGGTATCTGAAAATAAATTTTGGCAATCTAAGCGATTACAATCTCTTTTCTGCCGTACCTGCCCCAGAAAAGCATTTTCGTCTCGGGTCAAGGACAACTAGTGATGCTCGCTACCTACAAAATCCACAATTTCCTGTCCTTGCAAGCCTGGGCATATGTCGGTTTCAAAGTGAATGACCCATCTTCGAGCTCGCCATGATCATTTGTGACACCACAGTTGTTGAGGCCCCATGCGAAGACAATTTCTTCTGAGGCAGTAATAATCACAAGTAATGTGTATACATCGTAAAGAGATGTATTCACTGACCAATGCTGCACATTTCCTCTAGATTTTGGGGTGAATCCCTGGCAAAAGACCCGTTACGAACTTCGTCACAGCCTCAAATATTCGTGAAGCTCGAGTGCCCCTCGTTTGATCTTTGAAAGTAGATCAATAGCAACATCGTGCTTATTCGACTTGCTCTCCACAAACTCGTCTTCACCATTCTGGGTGTCCGGTTGCAGGACAGACCGATGACAATGATGATGACGAGATGGAAGTTGGCGGAAGTATTATCTGATCTCGAGCAGCTGCATGTGGGCACGAAACAGCTGATCTCTTCATGCATCTCTCAAGTCAACAAAAGCGATGCGGTCAGATCTGCATTCAAGCACAGATGAACCGATTGTTGAACAAAACAATTCTATCAGGTGAGTCTGTTTAGAAGAATGTTTCCTGGCGCCAGAATGCTAGGGATACTATCGAGAATGACTAAAACCCCGTTCATTAATGATCTGTAAGCCATATTTTCTCTGGATACTTGAAAAATCTTGAGTTTGGCATTTTAGAGGGCGGCCATACCCGTGAGTCAACCGAACCTTGGCTTCTCACTTCTCTCTTGTATTCGACAAGAAGATTTGATTGCCTGGTTGGTGGGAGCTTTTCTCATGTTCCCTTGAATCTTCGATTTGCAAGCTTTGTAGGGCCTTGATGAGTCCAGGATCTTCGCAGTCCCTCTCTTTGAGAAATTGAACAACAAGCTCTATACCTGACACCAACTCACAAAAGGAGACACGCTCATTTGGTGGCGGTTGCAAGTCTTCCTCGCTATTATGAGCATTCTCTGCCTCTTTCGCCACCATGTATCCTTTTAATAGATCGTGACAGGTATCAAAAGTCCGGCCAATGACGCTTTCTTCAGGGGGATCCACAAACTCCTCTGTAGACATCGGGACGCGAATGATGTTTTTGTCATCAAGCCGAGCAATTAGCTCGTTGATTCTTTCGTAACGCTTTTTCATTTTTTATGTTCTAGGTAAACAACTCCCAGACATAATCTCAATATCAGCGTCAAGGCTGTTTGTGTCCGTTCATTTTCGTCCAATTGACTATTGGACATGAGCGTGTCTTGCAGCGAGTCGTCTGAAGCAGGCTTGTTAGTATGTAGTATTTTTCGCGAAAATTATGTTTTTTTATTTTAAATATATTTTTTACCACAGCACCCTCCAATGTGATGTTTCTTTGAAAAAAAAGATAGTAGCATGAAAAAACATAAAAATATCCTGAAAAAATATTTTTATTAGCAAAAGCTAGTAGAAAATATATTTTTTCTCAAAAAATATCCAAGCACTTTTATACATGGCGAAGCGTGCTGTTCGAAGCCTGAGAGACCTTCTAACTGTTCTGGGGCTTGCACCCTATTTACAATCCAAAGGCTCCGAAGCAGTTACTATAAGACAGCTGGGTTCACAATACCCTGTGTGGAACATATCTTAGATTTACTTGAGAATTATGACACTCCACAATTTAAGGAGACTCAACCCTTACTAGCTGTGGGGTTTCTGAACGCGTATGCCAAATTACTCAAAAATTACAATATCCGGTCTTGTAATATCGAACACCTAGAGATTCTTTACATCGCGACAGCGCTTGATCCTCGTTTGAAGTTTGACATTCTCAGGGCATATGGCTTTCAATTTTCCACTTTAGATGCTGTTCAAGAAGCTCTATATGAACTTCCTCACAAGTGCAAGACGGAGTACGAAAAGAGGCAGAAACTTCCATTACTTGCAAAGAGAAAACGAAAACCCAGTGATGGCTCAGTTCGGTATTCAAAACCAAATATTTTCTTGAAGAGCAAGTCGATCGCAGAGGAAAACGAACTAAGGAGGTATTCAGACGAAATGATACAAGATGAGGATTGTAATGTTGCACACTACTACAGATCTCGAAGAGCTACGATTACCGTCATCTATGAGATGGCAAGAGACTTTTTATGTACTCCAGCGATGTCCTCGCCGTCTGAGTCACTTTTCTCGGAGGTGAAGTGCATGCTAACGGACGCAAGAAGAAGATCACTACCAGAGACAATAAAAATGTTGGCAATACTAAAGTCGAGGGGCGTTATTCCGGATCCAGACTTTAATGAAATTCATCATCAGATAGAAGAAGAAGGCCAATCCACGATTGATCAGAGTATTTCACAAAACTATACTTTTAAACTGGGATCAAGAAGACCCTTTGACTCAATTGAGGGAAACTCAGATGAAGAGCTGGACGCGAGTGATAAATACATTCTGTATGACGGAGATGGCGAGAAGGTGGAGAATCACGGAGACTCCGAAGCTGGTGATAAGCTGGACGAAGAGCCTATCTGAATTTCGGATGACGACGAAGGTATTTTGAAATTTGAGTAAAAAGGGATCAATTGTACGAGCCTTTTTTTTTTTTTTTTAAAGAAACAGATATGTATTGAAGGATGCCGCTTACCTTAGCCGTGGGCGAAAACTATATATTCTATAGAAAACCTTAACACACTTGATTATCCAGACGTGTACCGCACATCCAGTTTTTTAGTGTCGCCCGGGTTTCGAACCGGGGTCTTAGGTGCAAGAGCCTTGTTTGGACATTCTTGCGGTTTTGATCGGTTGTGATATTGGAATTTTCCGCTCTTCGCTATGAGTGGTGCAGGTGCACCTTCTTGAAAAAAATATTAAAAATACTTGCATAAAAACTACTACTACTAGAATAAATATGCATAAAAATAAAAATATTTTGGAAAAATATTTTTTCTAGCAAAAATATCGCGAAAAATATTAAAAATACTACTTACTAACATGCCTGGTCTGAAGACTGAAAGTCGTGGTCAACGACGAGATTTGCAATCTTTTCTAACTGATAACTCGTTTCTCTAGGTGGACAAGAATCTTCAACATCTCACCAATGGTGTCTGCTTTGCGAAAGAAGCTGACGAAATTGTCCACTATGAGGCTCTGTCATGAGTGTTTACTCCAATGAATCGCTTTTAGAAATGTCATCATTTTTTTTTGGTTCCGACCAAGAGTTGTTCCTTCGTGAATAAACTTCAGCCATAACTTTTTTTAGTGAGCCTTGGAAGAACGTATTGTACCTTGGTCCAATGGCTGCAATTTGGAAGTCATGTTGGGGGGCAAAAAATGCACCACCTTGTACTGGAGTGCTTGTGTCGCTTTTTCCACTTCCACCACTGCCTTGGGCCCACAAAAATTGTCTAATTCGATGTGTACTTTACCTTTCATCTGATGATTTGGGTATAAATTTTTACAAGAATATTCCGGGAAAAAAATACAAAGTTCCTAAGAATCCAGGGCTCGGCCCTTAACTAAAATACTCCAATTCTTTTTTTTTTCAAAATCGTTCAGAATATTCTATTCCGAATTACTATTACAAAGAGTACTTTTATAAAGAGGTTTACAAGTACTGTGGAGCGAGCTGGAATATTGTGATTCCAGGCTCAAAAAAGTTTCAAAACTAGAAAAAGATCTGAGAAGCTTCCTCGAGTCTGAGAATAGCGAACCTTCTCGAAGGCACCAGTTACCTGGAACCCCCAAGGTTGGCAGATATCAATATCCCCACCCTCAGAGCGAATCGTTATCCCGAAGTTGCGGATCCATTTTGCCGGCTTCCCTTCTCTACTTTAATTTGTCAACTAGAGGCAGTTAACCTAAGAGACCTGCTTCGGATATGAGCGAGATTACTTTAAATTGTCAAGAACCGTCATGAGTCCGCTGACCGCTCCGAGAAAAGCTATCTTATGGGGAAACCCCATGTCTGGCTAAATCATCCAGGGTGATACCATGTTGAAAGAATAGAAAAGACTTCTCCCAGGACTCTTGCCAGCGTCTCCACAGTAAAATACGTTACCGTTCTCCCCTCAAGTTCTGTAATATTAACCAGAAACTCTCTCTTACTTCACCATAATGGCGAGCTAAAAGGTTTAACCTAGCTATCAGGATCGACTAAATCTGCTGTGGACATGTCACCTTTTCCCACTTCAGTCTTTAAAGTTCTCGATTGAACCCTTTGAAGAGATCTACTGAAGATAAGTCTTCAATAGCATACGATTGATTTTTGAATTCTCGAGAGTTGTTAATTGCGTGAGTAGATGAGAGCTGAGTAGGTGCATTGGGGCGAAAAACAAGCAGAGTCGTACTAAACGAGGAAAGGAACTGGTATATGTAATTATTTGTAGTTGTTTGTAATCTCTTGGGATATTTGAGGCATAAAAAGCTCAAATACAAATAGCATTGTTATTATTTGTACTACTCTAAAATCCACAACAATTTGTGTCAGCAGAAAAAACGTGTTTGCGAGCATGCACTTGCAGAATATGAACAAGGCAGGTGCTGGAATACACTGGCAAGTATAGTGGCACCAATGCACCTCTTGCACAAAATGAATATTCTTTAAGTAAAAGTTTCCTTTCTCGGATTTTTAGAACAGACGAACTTCAACCATCAATGAGCCGACAGGAAGTGTCTATTATTACTGCTTTGCGCGAGCATAATAACCTGCCTCGCCCGCTACCTAATAAAACCACGGCTGCACTAGGACTCTTTCTCTCTTTTTCGGAATCTTTCGAGTCAGACTAGAATGATTTTCAAAAAGTCCATTTTGGTGTCGCTAGCACTCTCGCTAATCCCCTACATACACGCTCAATCCGTGGGTGCAAATTCTGCCCTTGCCTTTTCGCAACCGGAAAATAATGAGTCTAATTACACCAATGACTTCGCCAAGAGCTCCAGCGAGCACTTCAATGAAAATGCCACCACAAACTTCAACAAAACCCCAACCGATAACTCCAGCGAATACTCTACCGAGTACGCCTCCCTCATGATGTGGGAGCCGCTTGGAAAGAAAATCCTAGGGTGGCTCAAAACCAGTCCGGGCGGCAAAAAGTTGACCGACGAGGTCAGAGCGATGTTGCCCGTGAACTCCGGAAAAGTCTTGAAAGCAGTGGTCGAAAACCCGCTCCGTGGCCACTCGTACAACATGGTTCCCTTCACCGATTTGGAGCTGTTCAAGGGCGAGCGGATCGCCAAGTTGATGAGAAACAAGCACACGATTTTCTCGACCCCAGATCGCCTGGCGTTTGTGTATTTCGACAAGAAGCAAAAGTCGTGGTTCTTGCACACGTTCGACCCATCCGCCATGGCGAACATTGTGGTTACCGGTGACCGGGTGCCCGTGGCCAAGTGCTTGAATGCAGTGCACGGCCATATGGGGTCGACGTCGGCGCTCTTTCGCGTCGATATCCACACGGAGGGCCAGACGCTCGCGGAGACACTGATCCACTTTCCACGAACGGCGTTTGTTCTCTTCTCGCTAAGCGGGCATCTCCAAATCGGAACCACTTTGAAGGTGTCGGGCGCGGTCACGTGCCAGGTCGACAAGAACCAGTTTGCCCAGCCGTTTGTCGTGCCGTACTACATTAAAGTGCCCGAGGGACAGCGCGTTGCGATAGAATTTGATGCCGCTAGCGGAATCACCACTCAAGGCGACTGGGAAAAAACAGCGCCTTTGGTGCTGCTCGTCAACAAGACGCCTTTGGTTGAGTGTGCGATCAGCGAGTCCCCAAACGTGTGTGAGTCGGATCCCCGGGCCGGGCTTCATCTTCATGAATTGAGGAAAGTGTGGGAGGATTTTGCGGAGGATGAGCGTGGGGAAGAGAGTGAATAAGTATTCTTTATCTTCCAGGTGGATCTGAACTTACTTGTATTAGAGTATTTGGTGGAGAGATGTGCGCACACGAGACGTGGGGCGGAGTGAATTTTGCAGCCGTGTTTTGATGAGCTTGGCAGATTATGAGAAAGTGGGGTTTGGGTGCTTTTTAAATGTCCCCTAGGATTGGTTCAAGAAATGGGGTGGTATCTGATAACTTAAAGACCTCATAATCGTCAAGTATGTTTGCACAGAAAGACAGATAGCAGAATATGTATGTGCCTGCAACAATCTCATTTCACTATGGAGAGCACGCTTGGTGACGTGTACCTTCTAAAAGCTAGACTGTTCGATTCTCTTGATATCGGCCAAGCTCAATGCTCAGCATACCTGTCAAATGGAGAGAATTTCTGCATGAAATGGTCCACCTCGGCACTATACTACATTTAGCACTATACTACATTTAGCACTATACTACATTTAGCATTATACTACTCCCAGACGTGGAACTGTAAATGTTGAATTCAAATTCAATTTCGAGAGTGGCCGTTCCCACTCTCCAACGGTCAATGTTTTATCTCCTTTTGGCTTGCCGCTAACATTCTCGCATTTCTTGCAATGATTGCAGACCAGGATAGTGGCCAGATTCGTCGTTCATATAAAATGCTGTGGCCACGAAACCAATACTTTCAGCCACTAGGCAAAACCCACAATGCGTTTTTTCGCATTCACACCGGAGACTGCGATGGCGGTAATTATCTGGTCAATTATGTTCATCAAGTCGCAAAACTATCACAATATGGGTGTGCAAGCATTTCCTCGAACACCCTTGAGAGAGATTGGACTGAAAAGTACTTTTGCCGATTGGGACTCAGCACAAGGTGCACAGGACCTGCTCGAATAGTTTGTGGAACTATTGGAATCGCTCGTGAGAGTTTAATGACTATGCAATGGCTTTTGTATCTCTGCTCCTTCTGGGATATATGGAAGAAGGCGCATGTATTAGTTTGGTTTGCTCAGTACGTGTCTGACGAAGATGTATGGCTTAGATGGGGATATGTATGTCATCTACATTGAGGATAAAGAGAGGGTCAGCTTCCACTGTGGTGTGAGCCAATGCTGTTGGCGATCAGTACCCTCGGTGGAGATACGTTTAGTGGTTCCACATTTTATCATGAACAAAGCACTATTGCCGTCGATTTTTGTGGATGCCGTTCAGAGCGCCATTGAACGTACAAGACGAAGCACGAAAAGCCTCCACTGCATGTGAGATACAGCAAAGACCTAGTGATGACCCAGTCTAATATTTATCAATACCGATATTTTCAGTAATGAGTCTAATGGAAAGAGATCAGATAAGACCGTAATGTGGAGCATAACTACAGCTCTGAAGAGCTATATTCCCGGCATCTGCGGAATGGCAGGAGACTGCTAGGTCAAAGAAGTAGGCGAAGTAGCTTAAACTGACATTTAGAAGTGCAACCCGGAATAATGCTAAGTATTACTTCTAGACATCATGACCGTACCAACAGCACTGCATATAACAATATTCTGTTCTTCAAAAGCCTTTTGTGGAATTTAGCGCTCGGAAAGTGGTATATTAGTGGTCATGTCAAGTCATCACACATGCGTACTACTCGCTTCCCCTTATATCGCGATATGATTACAATACTTATTACACCGTAGCCATACGTGCAGCCCGGACGCAGCATGCCAAAAGTCGGTCCCGATATACAGCCACAAGGAGTAGGTAATCACGAGATAAATACAGTGGGACGCTTTATCTACTCGCCAGATGATGCCCGCGTGCCAAAATACAAATAATACCTAATTTTGAGTGACTTCGTCAGGGCCTAAACTGCTGGGGTAGGCGACCTGCATATAACCAGGTACTCTGCAGCCTTTCTTCCCATTGAATCTTTGTACAAAAGAGCTGAGAAGAGTTTTCTAAACTAGTGCTATTTACTCGATACGGTTATTTTGAATGCCGTTTGACCCTTGAAAATAAAGATTCTGAGATTGACCAGCACCAGCACCAGCACCGGGCGTGCGGTGTAGGCAGACCCGTACACCAGCGGTATTGGGCAGTTGAACCGGGGTGGATTGCGGCAAAAAACGGGAAATTTGGGGTCATTTGGGTCTTTGGCGCTCCATCGTGCCTTAGCTTTAGTTTGTGAAAGAATGCCGCGGTTTGTCGCGGTATTCTGTAGATTTATAGGTGCTCACATGTGAGGTTTATTGGCTGCGAAATTAGCCTGTCTGAAAATGTTGAACAAAAGTTCCGGGGTAAAGTGCCCCGCATTGTGCTCAGACTTCATTACATGTATAATCTTAGAACCTTCGACTTCTAGAAGAAATGTTCTTTATTTCTATCAAAGAAACATCACATGGGGGGGGGCTGTGGTTCGGCTTCTGTACGAGCCTGGTCTCATCCAAACGATATATTCTATGGAGAAAACCTCCGATGGATCTGGAGTTTTGAGTATGAATACATTATAGGAGCTTCTCGCTCAATGCTCGTGTATTTCAGTAGGCAACTATTGTGTCATCGGTCCGCCTGAGGGTTCCGCTTTAAGGTTAAAGACACTTGTCTCGCTAAGTAAACTTCTCGTACAGCCTTCACGCACCAAGTGGCAAGACGTCACGTATGAACTGAAAAAAGCCTTAACTGGTTTCTTGAATTCATTAAGCGGGTCTATTCGGTTCGGTGCAGGGAAGAAAAGGACGGCGTGGTTCTTGTTCCCTTACTGGATAGACTAGTATCTCAAGCACTCCATCGGACTAATCCGATGGGTCAATGACATTTGAACATCTAAGGTAAGATGAATGCGAAGTTGATTATATTTTGGGCGGGGTTTTTGGCAGATTAAGTTCTTAGTGAAATCCCCGGGTGAGTATACACACCTGAAATGTGGTTACGACATATTATGGTTTTTTTTATAGCGATATATTTTTCTTTGTCGGCGGACCTAGTCCAATGATTTTTTTCCGTAATATGATGTTTCTTTAAGAAAAAAAAGAAAAGGGCATAGGCTGCTGGGGTAGGCGACCTGTACATAACAAGACATCCTGAACATTTCTTCCCATTGAATTTTCTCTTCCACAGAAACGTCGAGAAGAGCTTTCTTCGACCCGGGTGCGATATCATGACTTCCATTGTTCTACCTGGCCGATGACCTCGATCAAACAAAGATTCCGAGAATCATGATTACATGGACCAGCACAAGAACCAGGTACTATGTTCTAACAGACCCGTGCACCAGCGATATTGGGCAGTTCAAACGTGGAGAATTCGGGCAAAAAACGGGACATTTGGGGTGATTTGGGACTTTGGCGCTCCGTCTGGCCATAGCTTTAGTCTGTAAAAGATTCCCGCTGTGTGTGGCGGCATTCTGTGGATCTAAAGGTGCTCACATGTGAGGTTTATTGGCTGCGAAATTAGCATGTGTGAAATTGATGGACCAAAGTTTCGGTGCCAAGTACCGGCATTGTGCTCAGATTGTTTTGGAGAAGTTGTCCTGGAATTTCGACTTGTGGAAGAACCCCACAGATAATCCAAGTTGTGGCATTGAATGATCTGTAGCTATTTCCCGTCGCATGGTGCGCCTGGTACACAGATTCGTACTTGAAGTATGTGGACTAGAGCTTATTTCATTTGGTCAATCTGTAAAGAAGCTAGAGGGCCGCTCAGGAAATCAAAAGTCCTTGAGGCAATGAGGAAACCTTCAGAATCCAGTCATACCGCAATGCCGGTAACTCCAAACAGAAGATCTTTCTTTCAAAGAGGTAAGAGGGGCGCCGTTATACTTGAGCGAGGGTGTTACAATTGTTTACCGCATACCACGATCTCAATTTAGTGAAACGTTACGTTGATGCATGTGGCATTTGTGCGCACAGCCTTTTATTTGTTCGATTTCGGGTTTTCTGTGCCATTACAGTTCACGACTACGGATGACATACCGTTCCGCTGTCACTTACACCTCTTGAGAGTCGAGTCAGCCCATACGATCAGACACCTCTACAGGAGATGCTAGTCCCACAAGACGTCAGATCTAAAATTTGGAAACCCACAACTGGTTTGTTAAAGTCATTAAGCGAGTCATTTCGGTTCGGTGCAGGAAAGAAGGATAGCGGTGTTCTTGTTCTCTTACTTAATAGACTATTATTTGAAGCATTTCATCGGGTTTATTCGATGGGCCGATGACTTTTCAAAATGATCGGAAAGATGAATTAGAATTTGAAAATGTCTCGGGCAGGGAAGCTACCCTAATATGATGATTCTCTTAAAAAATACTGTGCAGCCGGGCCGCAGTACGCCAGAATACTGTCTCGCTATTCATAGCCACAAACAGAAAGTTCCAGAAAGTAAGTACATAGAGAGGCTCACTGCAGACTTCAGATATCACCGGCGTCCTCAAACAGAAATATTACACAAATTTTGAGTGATTTCGTCAGGACCTAAACTGCTGGGGTAGGCGACCTGCACATAATACCCAGCCCTGCACGCAGTATCTTCCTAGCTATCTGCTTCATCTCTCTAACAAAAAAACACCTTTCAAATAGGTTTCCGAGTAGATGTGAGTAGTTCAACCAGCTCTTCTCTGGACCTGCCCCAGCGATAAGGTATCAAGCCACCAAACTATCTTTTGTCGTATTTGAATAGAATATCTCGTTCCTACGGTCTCTCAATCCTGCATTTCTCCAACCGCTGCCAGTATCGTTATCAGTCTGTATCTAGCCAAAAACTACGAGTCTAAATCAATTTTGATTTCCCACTTTATCGAATAACAAATTTTGAGAATAAAGCAAAATTTGATTGTCTTCGATATATTCATCGATTCGCTGCGACCACATTATCCTATCCGCCCATATGACATCCGGCGTATCTCCGTCGTCACAGAAAGTCGACGATTTTCTTTCAAAAATATCGAAAATCTCCCAGGAAAGACTCAGAGACAATCAGAAAACAAATAGGCATCTTCAGATGGAGATCGATGCTCTTCGACTGCGATCTCCGCAACGCCAAGGTCAAAATGACCAAAATCAGCGCTATTCGAACGATTTTGGCGTGAGCCAGCTCTCTTTCAATCGCTCTGGGCGTCCTAGTTCTGGACGTCCTATTTCTGGGTTCAGAGGCACGGAACTGGCTCCGGCGATGCCGACGCGCCAAAAGCCGCCTTTTTCCTCACCGCCTTCGGGAAAAAACGGCGTAAAGGATACTAATGCAGAAAAGATCAGTTTTGCGCTGTCAAATTTCGATAAAAAGGGAGTTGTTGGTGGTATACCGTCTCTCCCTCAACGGCCACAGACGTATGGGTCTGAGCTGGCCTCCTTTCGCTCGTCAAATGCTGGGAAACCCATGATTCCAGTGAAGCCAAAATCACTTGAGGGAGAATCAAAGAAATCGAGTGACTTCGGGACAAACAATGCAAGACCCGACCTTCCAACAAGACCGTCTACCAACAGCCTGGCTCTTTTTGGTCTTGTTCAGCCTGTGGCTCGAAAAGATTCCGCTGTGGTTCCGAAAAAAGAGTACCATGCTAATGTGACTTACACCATGCCAAATTTCGTTGCAAGTAAAGACCAGAAAGTTGACAGAGATGGCCCTGAGCGCAAATACTCCAGCTTTATGGACATTGAGAACAAGATCAAGGCCAGTCGAGCGCAGAGTGATACTCTGGAACTGATCAAATCGAGCAGTATGGAGAAGACAGAAACTTTCCAAAAAACGGATGAATCCTTGAACGCTTTCCGGCATATTAAACCGGCCAAACCTGCTAAGCCATTGTTGCCGCCAAAGCCCTCTTTGAAATTTTTCGAGGCAAGAGATACTGAGGTGCTCAAGAACCAAATAAAGAGACTTTCATCCCCCAGGATCACCCAGGATGAAAGAAATGCAACCCCAAAGGATAAAAGCTCCGCACCGGGAAAGTCTCCTTCTATCTCCAATGTGAGTCTCCCTAAAAGCCTAAAGCCGGTTGTTCCGCAGAAACCAAAGACCTTATCGGACGAACCCGAGGCTCTTCAAGCACTCATGAAGTTGAAGAAACTGCCGGTCAAAGCACGGGAAACCGATCCGATCCCAGAAGCACTTCAAAAGCAACATAAATTGAAGCATGTGAATGCTAATCTGAACAAACCGGTCGAACGACCTATAGTCAGTGGAAACTTAAAGGAGCAGGTATTTCAAGCGCTGGAAAGCGAGGGTAAGGAAAAAGTTGCGAATTGCAATCCTGCTCTGAATCGTGATTCACCCTACGACACTACACTGGGTCTGTTCTCCTCCTCGTCGGACCTCGCAGGCACACTTTCACACCCCCAGAAACCCGATTTCGAGGCTCATCTCGCAAGCATCATACGATCTCTGACAGACCCTCCGTATGGTAGTCTGGCATCCAAATCAGCCCCTGAACCGACAATTACCAGAGCGAGTACCTTTCCTGAGAGTAATGTTGATGAAAAAAGTTCAGAAAAACTCACACATGCTAACAAGACACGAGCGCGGGGTCCGAAACGGAAACTTCCCAACCTGGCACTCGCAAATCGGACAACGGGAGTTTCTGGAAGCACAAGTCGTGCGGACTCGAGCCCAAACACTTTTGGAAATTCTGGAGCTGACACGTTGGTATCGGAAAGGCGAAATTCGGGTACTGGCACTGATACTAATATTACCACCGAGACAGGATCGTCTCCTCTGCTCGTTTACGAAAAAGCTAGAAAAGTGCCTCCTCCAAAAGGAAAGAAACCGAACTTTGATGTGAAACCAACTAGGAATTTCAGCGGCGAAGTCTTCATATAAGTCTCAAGTGAGTTGTCTGTTTGTTTATCAATGAGATCCGTTTATGAGACTCTCGAGGATGATAAGTTCGAGGCAGAACATTCTCACCAAATGTGCCCAGTATACTTGAAGAGCCTTTGATCAGGACTGTTTTGGTCGAATGGATGTTCTTCATATAAGCAGGTTCGTCTTTACACGTTTGAAGTGTTCATGAATGCTCACGAATTATATTTTGGCAGCTCCAGCACCTTCAATTTTGCACCCACTTTTGCTGGGAGGAGAACGTTTCCGGAATTTGTCGAATCATGGGAGGCTTCAAGGTTTATATCCAACCAGACAAAAGGGTCGTCTTGGCCAATGATAGATGCCAATACCCTGGCATTCTCACTGTCTGAAGAGATTTCATATACTGACTGGAAATTTTTCGAATACAAGTTGGTTTTCAGGCGATTTTGAGGTCCCTCCCATGCCTGGGTCCATATACGGGCTGTTCAATACGCCAAGTCTGCAAGAATGATACCTATATGAGCATCTGTCTGATACACTACCTACATTGATGGTTTAGCCAGGACGACCAGATTTTCTTGAGGAGCCATGATCTATTTATCAAAACACTGGAAACGGTTCGCATAGTGTTCTGAAAGAGTCCTTTGTTGTTTAAAGTAGCAGCAATAGAGTATGGCTATTCGCCGAACTTTTACGGATATCCGCGGCTTCTCAAACCGGTCTGACTACACTGAAGGAAGGCTACATTTCGGCTCAAGCTCTCTGAAACGCTGCATGTGAAGATCATAATTGTTTTAAATAATTTTTTTTCTGATTGATCCATGTCAGAGTATGAAGTTGACAGAGTGCAACATGGCAGATGACGGATCTACGCGTCAACACTCTGATGTACTCGCTTAACTCTGACTAACACAAGTAACCTTACGTTTGTGTTATGTCTCTACAGAGCATCCGAGTTGCACCAACATCAAGTTCGCCTTGATGATCAAAGTGACTTTGAATTACTCAGAATTGAACTGATCGCACACAAAAAAAAGGGATTGATATGTTGTTTTATTTTACTCTCACGGAGCATGGTATCCGCATTCATCGCCATATCCTCTGACTTAGTGCCCTGATATTACAAGGCAATGCTTCTTACCGCTAACTTACATTTTAGCAGTAGATAGAAGAAAACTGCTACATGGAAAACATGACATTTTCAATTATCCACTTGCGTGGATCTGTCCTTAGGAAATGAGATGCCATTGCAATAGGTCTATTCATTCCCACCACTCATGGAGCCTATCTGGTGCAAACAAATATAGAGACTATGAAAGTATTAAGGACTGACTACGAGGAAGTAAACCTCCGATGATCATTTAGCTGTGGGCTTGGATCCTCACCAATGAGACTAGAGCCAGGAGCAGACAATGAGTTCACGTGTGTTAACTACGTTGAATATTACTTCATAGCCATGAATGGGACTCATGAACTTGCGGCTCAGATGGGGATGAGATGGCTGATCATTGCTGGAGTGCATTGGGTGTTGGCTTGTCTAACAAAAAACTAGAATCTGTATTTCTAGTTACTTATACCACACAATCCACAAGACGTGATGTATTGCAGCCGGTGAGCTCTTATACTACTAGATCAGTTTTTTTTCTCTTCCAATGCCTGCTCAATTGAGCATGTGGGTAAGAAACTTGCATCATTTGATCGTTGAAACAAATAAAAAGGAAATACTTAAAGTATCTATTCTCACTAGAGCTGGATTTGTAGCTTTAGCAAAGAGTGATACCAATTTATATCTATATAACTCTCTTCTGCTTCCAAAACTTATCAGGTCGAATCCTTGACTAAGAGCAGAAAGGAAAAGAAAACTACTATTCCATCGATCATCCCAAAACTCGAATGCATTTGATCCTCATCACATCCTCGCCTCCACCCACTCACCAATACTTCCCACTACTTACTAGAAGCTAAAGCCTAGCACCCAGTCGTCCAAAGAAGCCCACACTCTTCCCACAATCATCGAGTTTGTTTTTGCCCTTGGAGTTGTTTCAATGGATGATTTCTTTTCAAAGAATCAGATACGTATTGAAGGATGCGGCTTGTCTTAGCCGTGGGCGAAAACTATATATTCTATAGAAAACCTCAACACACTTGATTTGTGAAGTCAACAGTGTTGGAAGGCTCAATGTGGAGAGGTAGTGATGTATGTGTGTTAAATTTATAGTTGAAAATGGTGCTTGCAGTTAGAATGCTCATCAACATGAAGGCAAGGTATATCCTTTTGAGATGTCAGGAATAGATGCTAACAAATAAGCTAGATCTTTTGATGTGATTTAGACTAGGGATTTAAGCAAATGCTGATAAGAACTGGAGTTATGGTGCAAGTCAGAGGGACTTTTCTTGCTTTAAAAGAGCACATCATTATCTCTATTTTTCTTGAAAATACTAAGCGTCTGGTTGGAAGGAGCGAGGAAGAGGCAGAATAGGGAGAGTACTTGTCTGCATTGATCCGTCTTCGAATGATTCTAGCGGACAAGCGTATTGTCATCCTTATGGATATCTCCCCATTTTCATCCGAGCAATACTATTTGTTTGGGCTTCGATGTTGGTAAGGGTGACAAACGCCACAACTTCCCTTATATTTGTCATCCTCTCACAGTCAAGAACACTACATCTATCTATTTACATTATCCCCCGATTAGGCAAAGTGATCTCTAGCATTTAGCAGCTTTTGCCGTTTTCGGCCGCGAGCGCGTATATGCACTCCCAAAACTCGTCAAATGTGCACCAAAACTCAACATTACATGCACGGCTTCATTCACCCAGCGGTAAACAATCCAGTAAATAAACCAATCATAAACATGGACTACATTAATGCATACGTGGAAAGCGCCAGGCTGGCGGCTCGAAACGCCGTGTCCCAATTCTACACCAAAATCCACCACCTGGAACCCGGGAGTTTCGAGCACTATGTGAAGGAATATTTGGATGCTGTTTCAACCACTTCAAGAGAAGAAATTTTATACGATCTTCGCAATTTCAGAGTCACGCCTGTCACGGCAACTTTGGCACTTATTACTGTGCCCACCCTCGTATTAGCTAGTAGATTGGTGTCGGGCGGTAGAGATGCTGGTACTGCTCAGCCTAAACCAAAAAAGAAGAAGCAAAGCAAGGCGCAGAGGGCCAACCAGGAAATCCAGCGGATTCTTGATTTTGTAGAGGAAACCTATGTGCCGCAAATCGACAACTACATTGAGAATTATCGCGACTTGTCTGAGGACGACCAACAGTATAAGTATAAATATTTTGAGGAGATGCTCTTGAAGGAGTTGATGAAGTTGGATAACGTGGATGTCATTGGAAACGACGTTTTGCGGGAAAACAGAAAGAAGGTCATCCGTTTTGTTCAAGACCATCAGAAGCGCCTCGATGCGTTTAGGAAGGAGCACTCGTGAGGGGAATACCGAGGAGGATCCGTAACTGAGATTATCAGGGCCGAGCTGCTCTTGAGAATTATTGTACTGAAAGGTAAACTAGGAATCTTTCGACTGGATTAGGCGATCCCTGAGGATTGCATAAACAGGGTTCTTGATCAAGCACTTTGCGGAAATTGGTCAGTCACACTCCCTACAGTCAGGGCAGTATCGTTCAGGCTGCGTTTGACAATTTCGTGTCTACGATGGACTTGCGGCCGTACATGTTCAGTTTGCCGAATTTTACGTAAGTACCACCCATCTATCATGTGGGTGATACTTTGTTTAGCACATCACGGGTCATTTTCGATGTCTCCACGTGTATACTAATAAACCACAAATGAGTTTCGGCAGGTGCTTCACTTCAAGCCCTCGCCTGCCAATATCGCCCAATCTGCGTCCAGATCTTCGTCCATTTTGTATTATAGGGGTGTCGCGAAGTATGAATCATGCCAATAACAGTATTCTTCGGAGCTTCGCCAAGAAACCCTGGATTCTGAAAAATCGCCACGTCGGGCTATAGCTTAATTCTGCTGGGAATACATTCCGTTGGACTGAAAATACCCTACATCATTCCGAGACGGAATTTGCAGAGATCGTTTCGGAAAACCTTGATTGTACAATCTAGCTGGGTACTCATACTTGTGATGACACGGAACTGGAAAGAGCGATGCATTACAAGGACGCTTGCGCCTCGTATGCCTTAAGACAAAAACCTGGATTAATGCTCAGGTAAAGTTGATCATGACCTGTTGGTCGGTTCCATTCCAGTATTTTCGAAAGAATTACGACGCTCTGAAATCAATCGGAGCATCCACAGACCATCAATATCAAAACTCTCCACACCGCTGGGTTGAGCCTGTCTGATAAAACCAATCGCCTTTAGACCGGGATATGAACACCAAGCTTTAATAAGTGCTCTCACGAAGAAAGTTTCTGCCAACCTCTGAAAAGAAAAGCACTGGATCTCATGATGAACGTGAGGAAAGCAATGAAATATGTGATTTTCCAAGTTCTTCCGGGAGAGAAGAAAATAATCATGGGTTTCGTCTTCGGCACTCTATCAACCAACGAAAACCTCGTCAAGCTGCCACTCTATTCGATAGTCTCAGAGCCTCTTCATATGGTGAAACCCAGTGTTTGTCACTGACGTTGCGTGGCCAGAAATCAGCGTGTTTCTCAACTTCTGTGGCGTAACAAACTTCATCGATTTGTCCAAACTGGCTCTTTCTCATTGGGCAATATGCTCCAGGTGTGGCGTCGTGAATGTTGTGCCGTCCCCTGGTCAGTGTTTTTCAGCAATAGAATCGTGGACTTTCACGATAAGCCTACTATTATCTGGCACACAAGGTGTGCACCGAGCCCATTCTGGAGGTGCCACCAGAGGACTTTCCTCCAGACACTTTGCGCAAAGCTTCGAGTCTCTCCTTCCATGCATCGTCCACGGCGTATTGCACAAAATTGTCGAACTGAGGCAAGAACTGTGGATCATATCTACACTTTCTGACACTGGACTTCCATCTGGCATCCTGGCCGGACATTGGGTATGCGTATTCGAATGTATTGGCGTAGAAGCGCGAGTTGCAACCGACGCCGTTTTGCACCCACCCCAAAGTTAACGAGTATTTCAAGAACAATCGAGTAAAGCTATTGATACTTTTCGGCGGCCAGGAACAAACCACCTTTCACTCAAAAAAGGCCATCTTCAACTCTGCGTGTTTTGGAAATATACTTCATGAACTCCTCGAGTTTGGGTCGGTCTTTGCTACGTCGAGCTG
Source organism: Metschnikowia corniflorae (assembly GCA_030581935.1). Taxonomy (NCBI): domain Eukaryota; kingdom Fungi; phylum Ascomycota; class Pichiomycetes; order Serinales; family Metschnikowiaceae; genus Metschnikowia; species Metschnikowia corniflorae. The sequence continues at coordinate 956 of JAKTWD010000068.1, read as the reverse complement.
GAAAAACAGTTCAACACTTAACGGCGAGTGAACCACACTAACAAGCGCATCCTCCCGGTCTTACACGCTCGTCAAATAATCACTTAGATCTTGAGTCGTTGTTGATCTCAACAATTGGACTGCCCTGGGAGTCGTAATATCGGTAAAGGGCGAGTTAAGGCGTATTGCGCGGTGATACAAAAGAATGTCTTGGCCACGGATAGGATGCAACGAATTTCATTACTTCCGGGGAAATGAGCACATTATTCAAGATGTTGGCAAGCTTGACTCTTTTTGCAAGAATCTCATCACATATAGCAACACTAGTTACGATCTCGCTTGCTCTGGAGAGCCTCAGCTCGATGAGTTCCACCTCGTTGCCAAACGCTTGTACATCGAGTCGATGCCCAGCAAAGTCTTATGAGCGGACCATGATCTAATCGACCATATTCGTATATTTGGCTATTGTCTGTTCAGAGACGGCCATTGCACAGATTCTTACCGCCATAAGCAGGTCAGAATTTTCGATGGTCTTTTGGGAACTTTCTTTAGTTCAGATGGAAATCTTTGGGTTATGGTTGCCATTACTAGCCTATAGTCTAGTTTGTATTCCGAATACATAGATGACTCTAAGTGGCACCAAATGAGCAAAACATGGTTATGCAAAGCATAATTCAAGATATGCCGAGGCAAAAATAGATTTGACGTCTGTATACTTGGTGGGAATGGAGGTCATTTATATGACTGGCGTTTGTTGCGTGAACGCGGAATTTCATAACAGACAGACAGACAGACAGACAGACAGACAGACAGACAGACAGACAAGACAAGACAAGACAAGACAAGACAAGACAAGACAAGACAAGACAAGACAAGACAAGACAAGACAAGACAAGACAAGACAAGACAAGACAAGACAAGACAAAGAAAGAAAGAAAGAAAGAAAGAAAGAAAGAAAGAAAGAAAGAAAGAAAGAA
>JAKTWD010000067.1:0-28537 GCA_030581935.1 Metschnikowia corniflorae | reverse complement strand
GGATGATTATCAGGAGGGTAAAGAAGATTTCTGCGATGATTCAGAATATCGTTCCATTGTTAAAACGTTACTTTACGCCGTTAATACTGTTACATTTGATACTGGAGTGATTGTCCTGACACTTTCCAGATATCTCATAAAGTACATGCATCTAGAAGCAGCTCAGAGGGTTTTATGATACTTCAGAGGTATTACAGATCTCGGCATTCTACTTGAGCATGGTTGTTCTGAGGATCTAGTTGCCTATAGTGATGCTGGCTTTGCCTCAAGTAGTGACCCTAATAGCAAATTTAGGACAGGCGCCGCCATATTTTATGGTAGTTCCCCTATCACTTGGAAGTCTAAATTACAGACTATGATGGCTACCTCTACAGTCAATGCTGGGCTGATTGCGAGATCATCGCAGATCTTCTCACTAAAGCACTAGCACGACTAGAGTTTACCCGTTTGCGACTGAAAGAATTATTGAGAGATAAACCTTAAAAGGAAGTATTGTGGGCTACTTGTGCACATGAGTCATAAACGGAACGAGTGGACGCATACGTGACCACCACCACCCCACGGTTGTAATTGAAGTTCTATCTCTAATTACCTATAAAGAGTATTTATCCCACTCGTGATGTTTGATGGGCTTGATACTAATAATTCCCTCATCGATAACTCTACTCACTTCATTACTGCGACTCTCAATTATGCCTGACGAGTCTTCTACTGAAAGGCTCAGTACTAGTTCTATTGAGCAAGTACGTATTGCTTCTAAATACCCTGTGGAACCTTAGTGTGACAGCCACGACTCAAATTTCCATCACCCCTGTTCCTCACACCAAGGAAATATTTCCCTGTGGAGTTGCTAGCTCTCAGCCATATCCAACAAAAATAAGATGCGTACAACACTTTAAATGCAGACAGTAGCAGAATGTACTTGTAAGATTATTTGCTCATCTGCTACTTCCCACCCTCCATCACCAATCAGTCTCTTGCAAACTCTAGTCAAACGTCTTTCTCTTACCCTGGGAAGGCACAATAGCAGCAGACGCTCTTTGAGCAGTCGCCAAAGCCACCGAAGACTTCATCCTTTTGTTCCCAGAGTCGAACTTCCGCTCCGCAGGCCGCTTATGTACTTTCGAAACCACTCTGTCAACACTCGGTTCAGAAGGCAGAGGTCTCTCCCGATACAGATCCTCGGGCTGACTGAGCTCGTCTCTGTGCTCACGAGTAGTACTGAAATCACCCTCTGCCATCTTTCTTTCCCTTTTCGGGTTCCTTTTAGACCGGTCCTCGCCGTACTCTAGACGCAACGGACGGTTGATAAACTCTCTGGTAGACTTTGATTTGAGTGCGTTTGTGGCACCCTCCTCCCTCAAAAAGTCAACAAACGCAAAACCCTTGCACTTGCCCGTATCTTCGAAGGTGGCCATGCGAATCTTGACGATCTCGCCGCAGTGCTTGAAATGTTCCTCGAGGAGCTCGTCGGTAGTGTCAAACGGCAAGTTCCCCACGAAAAGAATACGCAGCGGCGGGTTTTTCAGGACCGCGTTCGTCGCGTGTGCTTCTGGTCTACCCTCAAACGAAGTAGCGTCTTTTATGAGCAAGTTTCTGCTGTGAAGACGCGTCTCACTGAGTGCCACCACAGAGGCCACATGTCGCGGCGAAGGCAAGTCCACGTAGGCGAACCCCTTGATTTTCCCGTCCTTTTTTTTCGGAACATGGACCCGAGAAATATCCGGCTCTGTAACCGCCGGTGTTTCAGAGGTTTGTCTGGCCTTCGTGAGCGTTACTATATGGTTGACGATATCGTCACGTGTCGTTTCAAAGTACAAGTTTCCGATCCACACTCCGTACGGGCTTTTCTTGGAGACTGGCGCCGGCTCCTGCCCGTCCTCGGTGAGGGGGCGAGGGGCCGGATTTTTGCGTGCAATCTTGTCCAAATCCAACTTTCCCTTTTTCAAGAGACGTTGACGTTTGCGCGATAATGGCACCGCCGCATTGAGGTCGATCTCGAGCTCTTCGCCATTGGCCGTTGCTTGGTTATTGGGTCCGTCGTGTGCATCCTGTGAGTTTTCTTGTGGTAATATCTCCAGAATTTGGCTGTTTACTGGGGCAGAAGAACCCTCGGAGTTCCCCGAGACCTCTGCGGAATGCTCTGCGCTTGGACCATCCGCACCATCGCTTGTTTTTTCCTTCTTTGCCTTCTTCTCTTTTTTTCTATCTCTCTTTTCCTTCTTGCTTTCTGGGGCAAGATCGGCCATTTTGCGGTGTGGTGTGGTCTAGCTGTGAGAATGTATATACTGTCGAGAGAAGAGATCTTCGATGCGATGCTCATCATGACTTCGCGCTCAATACTAGGAGGCAGTGTTGATAGTAATTAGTAAGTAGTAATTACTATAGTACTATTATAGTAATTACCCCCTGTAGTTATTACTTCAAAATCGTTACTAATTTTACTGCGACCGGTAGAAATTAGGATAATCATACTAGTAATTAAGAATAATTATACTAGTAATTAACCCGCTATATGCAGAATGCACTGAAGGATGGGGATCTACATAATTTTTGCTGAACCCAAACTGGCGAAATGTAATACTTTGCCTATCTTGACTCGTGAACCGGGTTCCTTCTATCTCAAAGAGCAAATTTCTACACATGACTGTCGCGCTTTGGGGGTGAGCGCCTTTTGAAAACACGGTGGTCGCGACGAAGGGGTAACTTCCATATACAAGTATGGCCTATTCGTTTGGAAGCTCCAGTCTTGCGTGAAGACCAGTATAGAGCTATCACAGTTCAGTGTGCGTCTGTCAGAGCCAGAACCACGTAACGGCCTGGCCAATCAGTACAACAAAAATTTTCAAACACTTCGAGGGACAGTGTTCTCGTGCATTGTTTGTGTTGAGTCCTGAAGTCCTTGCGGGGCTAGAAGTTTGCGTGTATCCTATATTGGAGTCTAGCATTGGCGCATCCTTGCTGTCCCGGCAGAAGTGAATCGAATCTGCCTGAAGTCTCAAACCAGTGTGTTTCGAAAGCCCACTGCTCACTAGGAAACGGCTCAAGATTGCCAGGTTCGATCCCAATCATAACCAATGGTTGTTGTTGGATGTTGTGGTATCGGCCAATTTACCCTTCTCTTTTGCTGATGTTCCTGCTGTGAGAAGGCTTCTCGTGTACATCAAAAGTGACTTACCCTCAATATTTCGAATCACGTTGAGAAATCTGCTTCTTGGTTACTACATGGAAATGTGTATATCCTTCGAAGACGTTCTCGCAAAGAACAAAAGTCGATTTGCTCTTACTATCGACGAGTGGAGAGCCAGTAACAATTTAGGGCTTTTTCTGTTACAGTGCACTATTATGGCGGGAGATTCAGGCTTCAAACAGGTATTATTAGCTTCGAAAATATGACAACCACTTCACATATGGGCGATGTGCTTTTTGACCTTCTCAAGAATGTTCTTTAAGACTATCGAATTGAAGACTGTATCATGTCAATAACCAGAGACAATGCCGACCCCATCTATGTTTTGGTCGATATATTTGGGAGAGAATGTTTGTCAAAAGAGCTCGAAACAGTTGCAGATCTGCGTTGTGTTGGGCATACTTTCAACTTAGCCATCTTCGCTTTTTTGGAATGGATTTTCTTCAGACCAACGAAGTCTGCGCAGCTTGATGACGAAATTGCCAAATTACGAAGAGAATATCCAGACCAACATGCTTTTTTCGAATGAATGAAAGATTCGGCTTTGGCTGTCAAAAACTTGGCTCACGGAGTAAGTTTTCACACATATTTAAAAAACACTTTTGCATCTATCGTTGCCGCGCACGAGAACGCCAGTGGTTTGAATGGGGGCCCCGAACGCTTATTAAAGAACATCAGTACCAGGTGACTTTCCACCTACAAAATGCTTCATCAATTTCTAGAAATGCGAAAGGAAATCACTGAGTTACTTGGTAAAGTTGACTATACCGGGAGCACTGTGAGGTGAAAAACATCTCGTTCACCGAAGAGGATTGGGAATATTTGACTTGTTTGCAAAGTTTTCGAAAGCTTCAAAGAACCTACTATTTTGTTTCAATCGTATAAAGAAATGACTATAAGCTTTACTGTTTTTTATGTCTTTCATCTTTTGAAGGAACTCAGGTCCTGGGAACGCAGTGATACAGCGCTCAATAATGCTTTGATCGCTAGAGGATTGAAACAAGCCAGGCTCAAATTACTCCAGTACTATCCTTCAGGCGATGTGGACGATGGTATCCCTGAAGATATCGAGCCGATCAAGAATTTTGCCTCGCCTCCGTTCTTGACCCCCGAGTAAAGCTCAAGTTGTTCGAAGAAAGGGGCTTTTCGAATACGACTATCTCTACCATCAAGAGGCACGTTCGGGGCGTCTTCGATCGATACTGGCCGAAATTCGGCGTCACAGTTGAAGCGGATACCGGAAATGCAAGACAACTCACAATAAATGATTCTGGAAAAGTGGGGGTAGATTTATGCGTCGTAGGCGCGACTTCAATAATTGGGGTGACGAGTTATCACTTTATCTTGCTGAAGATATATTGGATGATATTTGATCAAAGATTTTTACGATCTTCGGAAAACCAGGTTTCCAGTTATTTCAAAAGATACATAATGAAGAGAAATCGCCAATCTCAGAGGATGTATACAGATAAAGGTCATAGTCACTAGAACTACACCTTTTAGCATATGGCTTCTATCAACTATTGATAGAAAATACAAGACTGAACTCAATTTCACCCAAGAACGCACTGAAGAAGGATGTTTAGATAAACCTGAAAGTCCAAAGATTTATCAGATCTTCATAACCCCTTTTAAGCTGGTCGTTTAATGAATGCGATTTTGAAATATCAATAGCGTCGAAAACATCAAAGTTCCCCCTCTCGGCGAGACAAGTGTCTCGGGGCCTGAGGCGGGTCACTCAGGCAGGTCAATGACGATTCTCAGACATCGAGGCCTTGTCTCCGACGAGGCGGCAGCAGTATTTGACGAGGAGAGCGATTTTGTCATTGACGAAACACCACACGAGGTAGAAAGGTGTGAAGCGCCAATATATATCCCCTTGGACAATGAAGAACATGGAATGGATGATGACATTATTTAAGTATATACATATATTCAGAAATCTGCTTTATTAGAAGTACTTACTGTGGGTCTTAGACGCTCAAAGTGATGCCTATAAACATAGTAGTAATCAGGTATAATTATATATACTTATACTTAATTACTAATTACTCCCTACTAAGTATATCACGAAAAGTATAATTATACCTATAATTACTACTAAAAGTAGTAATTACCATTATTATTCTCAACACTGCAGGAGGGGCTGCGTAGCATGTTTTCCTTGAGTTTCTAGGTAGTGAGAAAAATGTTAGAATTATCTCGATGGTAAAAGTTGGAAACGTTACTACAGAACAGTGTCGTGATTCTGTCGTAATACGATTTTTAATTAAGATTTCTCTTCTCTTCGGAATCGTAATGGCGATTTTCGCATTCGTAATTACGATTAGTATTACAGTCTAACACCCCCAAGTCGCGCCACCCCCAAGTCGCTCTCCAAACACGCGACGCGTTTTTTTAAGAAAAAGAATTCTTTGATCATCGATAACAGAACCAAATTCCCGCCAAAAACCGAAAGAGGAGCGAGAAATACAAGATGAGTATATTTAATTAGCGTTAGACGAGAAGAAGAGATATCCAAAACTCTCCTTCGCTTCGTTAGCACCACGTTTTGGTGTTTCGCAGACTACGCTTAGAGAGTATCATGGACGACAAACCGTGGCAGAAGCACGCCAAAAAAGCCAAATTTTATATATCCATGAGGAGAATACACTCGCCAAGTGGCTTATGTACCTTGAGTCTATTGGAGTGCCTCCCCAGCATTATCAGGCTCGGGATATGGCCAATTTCACAATTGCGTCTCGCGGGCAAGTGCCGTTCGAACCAATTGGCAAAAATTGGTACAAGGCTTCTTGAAACGAAACACTGAAGACAAGAATAAGTTGTTAAAAGCTCGTGATACAATTCGTGCAAAGTCTGAGACGCCAAATAACTTCGAAAACTGGTTTCAACGCGTGAAAATGACGACGGATGACTACGGTATTGTCCAGTGCGGTGTCTATGACGTTGGTGAGACAGGATTTGCCATGGAATCCTTGGTTGCACTCGCCTGATCACGGGTTCCGAGGTACGTGATGAGCCGACGCTTTTGCAACCTGGAAATCGAGAGTGGGTCACCGCAATTGAGTGCAGTGCTGGCGGTTTCGCGTTGGCACCCTTCATTATCTTTAAGGCTAAACGATTGCAACAGGGTTGGTTTGAAGGCCTAGAAAGGAAATGGCGCGCTGCTGTAAGTTATAATGGATGGACGAACGACAGTTTGGGACTCAAGAAACTCGAAAAAGTCTTATTCCTCAATCGGAGGCTCGCAGAGTGGGTGAATACCGTCTTTCGCCTTTCGATGGCCATGGAAGTCATTTGACCCAACAGTTCAAGGACAAATGTGAAAAACATAAGATATTGATTCAGTGTATGCCCCGCATACTTCGCATCGTCTCTAGCCTCTTGATTTTGTCTGCTTTGCTGTATTGAACCGAGAGTACATAAAGATCGGCAGAGTAAGATGCAGGCTCTTCATAGTGTCGACAAACATGAGTTCCTTTCAGCATCCCCCGAAGCTAGAAGAGCTGCGTTTTTCGCCTCAATGATCAGTAGTGCTTTCCGAACCTCTGGATTGCTTCCATTCGATTCAGATCGTGTTATCGATAAGGCTCCACGAACTTTCTTACACCAGCGCACGAGGTTGATGGAGAAGAAAGAATGTCACCAGAAGACCATCGTTTTCCTTCAGAGAATGATGAAATAATTGATTTAGATAGAGCATTTGCTAAACTCATTAAAAATGTGAGTCATGGCCCTTGAAGTCCGCTCAAGGTCATCGTGGCGAAATATTCAGAACAGGTACATTGCGCGTTCACCAGGGCAAATATTTTCAAACAAGAATTGCACAAACAAAAGGAAGTAATGACTGAACTTAAATAAGAGGCAGGATCGAAAAGAACGTACCTCAAGGAATGTCATTGATCTGTCGAGGGCATGGAGCAGATCTCGTTACCACCTACAGAACCGTTTGAATTCAATCTCAACAATTTAGACGAAATTGTGAACAATGGCTCACTGGTACGTAAATAGCTGCAACGGCTTTGTGGAAAATGCAGATTGCCAGGCCATAGAATTGAAACGTGTTCGAAAGAATACTAGTGGTTTCATTTTCAATCTTGGTTCAGTGTTAAGAAAAATTGATTTAAAATAGAGGTCATAATTAAGTTCGCAAAAAGTGAGCGACTTGGGGGTGGCGCGACTTGCGGGTGTTATACTGTAATGAAAGTTTAAAGGCTTGAAGGAAGCTGAACGGAAAGGCGAAGTGACCGATAGACTCCATTTCCGGGATGGAGACGAAAGAAAATGAAAAGAATTTTGAGCGTAAGGCTACCGAAAGTGCGTGTTTGGATTTTTACCATGACGCTAGTCAGCGCGGTGATGACCAGACCTTGACGGTGAGAGCGAACTTCGAAGGCATTTGCAGCCAGAGAATGCCAAAGTCAAGGACCAGATTCGGGAGTACTACAAACGCAACAAGGGCTCGTCTCCTACTGTCTTCCGAATGGCCAAGATTATTTGTCCATGATGGTGATGTTCTCTCCGTCGGAATCACTCCGAGTAAGGAGCATAGTCACGGACAAGCGAAGCAGACTTCAACCGCAGACAATCAAGATGTTGGCTATTATGAAGGCAAGAGGCATTATTACAGACGAGGCGAGTGTCTGGATTGCCCCCTACCACAGTCGGAAGCTGCTGAAAATCTGGATCTGGATCATTTAGAACCTCTGAACTCCACCTCCAAGCAACATACGTGTTGTATGGGCGAAGCGAAGTCTGCTGATACCGTCAACAGACCATACCTGGATGATGGGAAAAAAAGGTCCCGCCCTGGAAGCAAAATGAGCAACGCTCAATGACAACGAGCGAGACGACGTGTGCTCAGAACGGTGATTTACAGATTTCAATAAGATCGAGCGTGGTGGAAGATCTTGTTACCAGTCGTACGCAAAACTTAGGAGACACGAGCGGAGCAGGGTCTTTGGATATTACATGCAATATACCAGGTTTTGGCGATTCCGAATTAAGCGATGCACAGACTTGATATTTAAGACATGATGCAGAATCTAGCGATACAGAGACTTAAAACTCAACAAATAACGTAAATCACTCCCTTTCGCACTAAACTGGCATTTGGGTCAACAACAACAGACGCGTCTGAAAAAAAACTTTCTTTTTTTTGAACACCTCCAATGCCACCACAATTGGTCGAATCAACTCCAGTTTTGTAAGATGATAAAACAAGGATCTCATTTACCCTAAAAATTTTAAAAGAGGATAATATCAAGTCAGTGCGGGAAGCAGCACGCGCTTTCAATTTGTCCCGCAGCATTCTTCAACGGAGGAGGAAAGGTTCAGGAAATCACGTCGAAGCAGCCGCAGACCAAACAAATCAACAAAAATATGAAGACGAAAGGTTAGTTAAATGAATTCTCTCCAAGGACTCTCGCGGTCTCGCCCCGGAAGTCAATGCTGTTCGCAAAATGGCAGATTACTCGCTCGCGTCGCGTGGGACAGAAGAAAATTTGAAAGTCGGTGCCAATTAGGTTTCCAGATTTGTGAAGAGACATCCAAATTTCGACACAAAGTTCTCGGGACCTTTTGATCATCGACGGGCAAACACCCAAGACCTAAAGGTGCTAAATGATTTGTTTGATCATGTGCATAACATGATGCTTACTAATGTTAACGAGTCAAGCGATGTGTACAATGTGGATGAGACAGGCTTCTCAATGGGTTTGAATGTGACAAAGAAAGTTGTATCAGGGCCTGAAATACGGGGGAAAAGACAATCAATTCAGAACGGAAATTGAGAGTGGGTGACAGCAATTGAGAGTATCAATGCTACGGGTCTGTTTTTGCACCCATTTATCACTTTTAAAGGTAAGCAAATTTTCGAGTCTTGGTATGCTGAGCTTGAAGAAGACTGGTGCTTGGGAGTTAGTGCGAATGGTTGGGCATCCAATGATATTGCTATCCGGTGGCTCGAACAGGTATTTATCCCTCAGACAGAGTCTATGACGAAAGGCACAATAGACTTTTGATACTTGACGGACATGGTAGTCATTTGACACCAGAGTTTGACAAAATCTGCAACGAAAATAAATTCTCTTTACAGGCCGCTTCACACATCTCATTTGCTGCAACCTCTTAATCTTTGCTGTTTTGGGCAGTCAAAGACAAAACATTACCAGTTGGCCGGAGAAGAACTGGGTTTGATGTGCTCGCGGGTGACAGTGTGCGCATCAATAAAGATGACTTCAATGCACTTACAATCATGCTCGGGTAGATGGTTTCACTGCTCGAAACGTTAGAAGCAGGTACGAAACTGCCGATTTAATACCATTAAATCCTCAGCGGGTGTTATCGAAGATCAGAATCGAGGTAAGAGACGAGGTGTCTCCAGAACGTCGTCTGACGCCACGTAGATCTTCTAGTCTTGCTGATGATTCGAGTACGCCTTCAAAACACAGCTATTTAATTAGTCTTGCTTCCTCACATTATGAATCACTAAGAAATTGTCCTGGGGATGTGGCTGGTCCGTTGAAAGCCTCTTTTGACAAACTTTTAAACTACGCGCTTTCGCAGGGTCATTCATATGCGATAATGGCCAAACAATTCGGCGATGTTTTCGTCACACATGCCAGGCAGAACAAAAAAAGCAGTAAATCAAAAAGCGTATAACCGACGCTAGTGAAATGTCTAATGAGGAATTCAACGAACGCAATTCCAGCTTTTTGGGGAATGTTGATCCCTTTTTGGAAAATTCCGTGGACTCAGAGGATAAAATTTCACAGCCACATAAAAAACGCAAATCCACTTGTGTTGTGGGGCAATAGGGCATTGTAGACAAAAATAAAGCTCAATATTCTTTTTTTATGTTTTAGCGTATGTTTAGCGTTTATATTCGAAGTCAAAGATATCATATTTTTACAAAATGCAGGCGGTGACCCAAATGCCAGTTTGGTGCGAAAGGGAGTGAAGTACGTTAGTCTACTTTGAAGCGAGCTGGAATATAGTGATTCCAGGCTCAAGCAAGTTCCATAAATAGATAACGATCTGAAAAGTTTCTTCGAATCAAGGGGACTGAAGAGATCTATCGAAGGTAAGTTTTAACCAGCAAATCATTTATATCTAAAATAATATCGAAAATGGTATATCCTCGATAGTTGGGTGAGTAGATGAGAGCTGAATAGGTCCATTGGGGCGAAAAATAGGCATAACTAAACGATGAAAGAACTTTAAATATTTTAGATTATTTGTAGTTCTCGTAATTATTTGTAATATATAAAAAAAAGTACATTTTAAACTTGTAATACTTTTTTTTTATATATTACAAATACCAAAAGAAGTGTAGTAATTAATACTTTAAATTAAACAACACTGGGTCTCACTAAGAGTGCACGCGAAATGGTAAGCAGCAGGCACGTGCACAGATAAGCATATTTACGTACCCACGAACTATAGCACTTCTTTACGAAAGAGATTTCCGAAGATCTTAAAGACTTTTGAACAAAGACGGCCGGATTAGCCAGATTAGCCAGATTAGCCAGATTAGAGCCCCCTTTGGAATACTCCCCACATACTATACCAGTCTCAGCACCTTACAGCCTTCTATGAGCTCGTTTGATGACGCCACTTTGGTCACTGGCGCCAGCGGTATCCGCCCAAATTCAAGCAGAAGCGACTCCTTAAGGACCCGTGAAAAACTGGACTTTCTGCGCCCGGATTTGACCGATCTCCCCTCCGATAACGCTACTCAGGAAGCCTTCGACTCCGACGATGAAGTCGCTCTGATCTCGTCTGTTCCTCTCAAAAGAAGCGATTCTGCGTCGAGCGTCTCCTTTTTGGACTTGCTGAAACTCTTGGTCGTGCCCGACTACGACTTTGGGTCTGGTTTTGACCAGGTCAGCGACTCGACCAAACGCAAGTTTACCGAGATGAAGAACAAGACGCGCGAGAAGTTTCGCCGGTTCAAAAACGAGAACCAGGTTTCTGGTTTTGCCAGTAAGAGCAAAAAGTTCTCGCTGCAGGACGTGGCCCGGTTCCAGGAGAGCTTGAACAAGCGACTCAATAAGTTCGATACTGCGGTTCAAGAAAGCCTTCAAAGTTCTGCGACCGAAAAGGCTTTCTACGCTTTTGCAGTGAGTCTCATAGCCGCCGCGGGGTTCATTATTGGGAAATACCCTGTTTACTTCCCGATATTCCATACGATTCTCTTTTGTCTCCTCATGCCCATACGGTTCTACACCTACTTCAAGCTCGGGTTCCAATACTACTTGGCTGATTTGTGCTACTACGCCAACGTGCTTTTGCTTTTGTTTTTGTGGGTGTTTCCCTACTCCAGGTCGCTTTTCGTGTCGGTGTTTGCCCTCACACTCGGCACCCTCTGCTTTGCCGTGATCACTTGGCGCAATCTGTTGGTCCTACACCTGATTGAGAAAACCACCAGTTCGATCATTCACATCATGCCACCCCTCACCATGTTTGTGCTAGTGCACGAAACGCCACAGGAGTACATTGCTGTACGTTACCCGGCCATAGCCGAGGTGCAAAACTGGAACTTTGTCAATGGCATCATCGTGACCCTGATCTACTACACCATCTGGCAGGTATCATACCACTACTTTATTACTGTGCGGCGCAAGGAGCAGATTGCCAAGGGGCGGGTAACTTCATTCACGTACCTCAAAAAGGCACAGGGAAAAGGCCCGCTTGGAAAGTTGGTTAACTCTTTGCCCTACCTGTGGATGCAAGTGGCTGCATTCACGCTCATTCAGTTCTTCTACCAGATCCTCACGATGCTTCCTTGTCCGCTTTGGTTCAGGTACAAATACGCGTGCGGGCTGTTTGTGTGTTTCATATTCTCGTGGTCGGCGTACAACGGCGCTACTTATTATATTGAGGTTTTTGGAAAGCGCTTTGAGAAGGAGCTGACGCTGTTGAGGGCTGAAATCAATGAGCTCCAGCTGCGGCTCGACCGGCAGGAGTCGGAGCGCAGTCCGCAAGTTTCACCGGAGTTACAGCCTGTGGAAAACGCTTAGGGTGTTATAGCCATAAAGTGTGGGGTTAAGGGGAGAAGGTCTGACATTGTCAGTGTCTGGTGAGTCGCAGACAGGGCAGTGGAGGTTTTCAGTGCGATGAAAAAGCCAAGATGTTTGAGAAGGTGATGACGGCTAATTGATGCAAAGCTGCTTTTCGGGTGCTCTAAGTTGTTTGTTTCATCATTTGAGCACTTGTATGAGCTGGTGTGAGAGTACACGAGAGAAGATCCTCTCTGGATTGAATTCCTGCTTAGTTTGTCTCCTTGGTCATCATCAAATTTGAGTGGGTGACTATGGCTTAAATGCTCTATGAAGAATTCCGATCAAGGGCGCATTTCGAGAGTGATCAGAGATTCAGAAGACTTATTGTGATTGTTAGCATGGTCAACTACGATTTCATCAGGATCACATCAGACAAAAAGACCCAGAGAAGTAACTCGCTGCGGCCTCGACATGTGTCTAAACCGAGACTTCATTTCCGGCGGATTTCAAACGAACAGTACAACGTCTTTTGGGGCGTGGCAACCACGACCTTGCTCTGCACTTTCTGTGAACGAACATATTGTGAGATACTCTCACTATACGAGATCGATTGTTTTGAAGCTACGGTGGAGAAAACTGTGGGAACAGAGTTTAGTTATAACGTACAATATCTGACACCGGGATCGAACCTTATTCCGAGTACTTCCAGATATTCTCTGTTGCTAGGATTGCATAATCCGGTGTATTGACGGGTTTTCTCATTTTGTGTGGCAACATACCTTCAAGTATAGCCGTGATGAGCAACGAGGAACGTACATGATATGCTGGAACTCCCGCTGGATACTTCAATTTCGCGTGTGACAAAGTTTACATCTTAAAGAGAGCAACTGTCATGAAAACACGATTCCTTGCTGAATTTGAAATCTTTTGCCGTTGAGAGCTTGGAGCATGGTATCTATGAGCTTCATAAACGCGCCTGCATGCCTGTGCTTTTCTTCAAATTGGGGAATGACAGTTCATATCAAGACACCAAGAAATTAAGGCGAAGTTTTTGAACTTTTCTCGAAATCAAGTTTATTCCCGCAAATTTTAGCAATATTTCACACCTGCTAGTATAAAATATGACCTTGCACTGAGGCTTACTGGACACTGCCTAACCTGTGTTAAGCCTTGCGCTTAGGACTTGATGACATGTTTCGGCAAAGATCTTGGAAACTAAAGATCTCAGTATTCGATGACTTCAAAATTGCAAACACCAGAAAAGCAGAAAACCCAAAGGCGAAAATCAAAGATCAAAAATCAAAAATCAAAAATCCGTCCCAATACCCTATATGCAGGCCCACTGAATTTCGCGAAACGATGAAAAATCTGACTCCACCGCCAAACCCATCAGATATCACTATTCAGCCCCTCCCGCACATCCCACAAAACCACAGCGATGTTCAAATCGGGGTTGACGCGAACGAGAGCCTTTCCTCTGGCGTCTCGTTTTTTTTCGGGCGCAAGAGCGGCTCTCCAGGCCCAGCAAACACCGCCCCAAAACAAGGGCAACAATGCCTCTAAAGCGGCTGAACATATGGAGTTTTTGTCAAAGTTCTACACGCCGGAACTCTTGCAAAGCATCCGGATCACCGAGTCGCTTGTGTCCCCCGAACAGTACCTCGAATTGCGGCAAAAGGGCCCCAAAATGTTGCTGAGAGTGGCTCCGGAGGACCCCACAATGGACTATTCTCGTACCGACCCAGCTTGGGACGAACCTATTCTCTATCCGAACCAGGCAGACGAGCATACAGCGTATCCCCGGATACCCCAGATCCGAAGCCCTGATCGGTCCGATTTACAGCTTACCTTCACCCAAGATAAAGCTACAAGAGGAAGGCACAACAACTCGCGTGAGGACAGGGATAAGTTCTTTCAACAGTTGCACCAGTTGACCGGAATGGAGGAAAGATATATGCGCAATTTGTATGTGCGTCCCATTGTTATGAAACGTGTGTCTTGCCAGACCTCCAAGGGAAAAATCCCCAATTTTTACGCACTCACTGTGGTCGGAGACAAGAACGGTATGATCGGTTTGGGCGAGGGCAAGTCTCGTGACGGAATGCGGGTTTCTTTGCGTAAAGCACACTGGAACGCCATCAAGAGTTTGCAGCCGATCCCACGGTACGAGAAACGCACTATCATTGGAGATGTCGACTACAAATTCCACGCGGTCAAGTTGTTTTTGAAATCCGCTCCTGCCGGCTTCGGATTGCGTGTAAACCCGAATATTTTCGAGGTTTGCCAGGCTGCGGGCATCAAAGATCTACGGGGGAAGGTGTACAAGTCGAGAAACCCAATGAATGTGGTCAAGGGGTTTGTGGAGGCGTTGACCAAGCAGACATCTTTGGAGGACTTGGCTGCAGGTAGAGGAAAGAAGTTGGTCGATTTGAGAAAGGTGTACTACTCGGCCTAGGTGTACTGCTCGGTCTAGGTGTGCTGCTCGGCCCAGGTGTCGATGTATATAGCAATGAAGAATGTGAGGGAACATCTTGGAGGGGTCTCTAAGGTTTGAGTATTTGAAGAATGTTTCCGCTCGTAGATGTACCGGAATGCGACAAGTTCATTTTGTTGAGCATAGCGATTGAGGTCACAGATTGTTTCACTAAGCAGTACACTTTCGATAAGAGTGATTTAAGTTTTCAGGAACGATTCTTTTCAAAAAGATTAATCTCATTGCCAAGATGCTTATCAGTAGGGGAGACTGTTGTGGGTTTTGGTAGGAAGTATCATTTGATTGAGAGCGTCTTTCTATCTCTCATTCTTCTTTTTCAAAGGATCTATACTTTCAAGGGTACAAGAGGTCAGAGAAGAAATATCAGTTTTCTGATGTACCAACAACTTTCCTTCTATGGTGTATTCGTGGTGCATGACAAGCAGTGTTGATTCGCATTGTAAATTCATCGTAAATTTCGTTAAAGTTAACGACTTTTCGTTATCGTAATTACGATTACGATAGGCCCATTGTTAGTAAAAGAATCGCAAAACTTTACGATACACTTACAATTTTCCGGCATATTGCAAGGTGTGCACACTGTGTATAAGGCTGGCTCTGATTGGGTGGTTCCATGCAAATCAAAGAACTAAGATTATGAACTTTCGCAAAAGCCAAGTCACAATGATCACGTCCAAACGAAATTGTTTAGCACTAGCGCTGTAACTATTCAAGCAATTCGCTCTCGCCTGTCTTGTCTACTTTTTTCTGCCTAGTTAAAAAGTTCAATGACACAAGAATTATCTGAAACACCTTCTAATCTGGAACTTAGTACGCCTCCTGAATCCACACCTTACCCCAACCCTTTCGCTTATACATCGGCCGGGTTTAGATTTGCTTACTCCATAGTGGAACAGACCCGTATAAATCAAGAAGGTGAAACCTGGGGGATGACCTGGTAGAAGTGCTGGGTGGATAGAACGAAGTGCTGGATGAAGAGCTCGTTTAAGCGAAGGGAAGCAGGTGATCATATCAGACATGGATGTTGAAAATAGTTAGAATAAACAAACTTCTTGTACAAATCATGGTTATCATGACTTAAAAATTAGATTCAGAAAGGCTTTAGTGCTTAGTTTAGCTGTACATGTAAAAAAATGTGAAAAAGATGAGCACCTTCAAAACATCAAAACTTTATCGGAAATATTTACGATCGTGATGGGTCTCTCACCGTAATGCGTCGTTAACGTCGTTAACAACGCTTACGAATCAACACTGATGACAAGTAATAACTGATCCATTTGCTTTCTACTTTGTATTCAGTGAAATTCTACAGATGCCCCTACACTATTGGAGCTATTTCATCAAATTCGTTCAAGCTACACGAAAAGTAATACATTTTTTTATTCTTTTATTATCAGACGTCTTTGCTTCGTTGGTTGTATTTATTCATAAACTTTTAAGTGATTGAGTAATTGAGCTCACCAAAGAACTTCTTTGGGAGAATCACATCCTCAACGAGATTGATATTTGGTGATAATCAAAATTTGCTTGGGTACTGCTGAAAATTTACGGTAAGAGGTACTTTTGGTGGGTGTCCGTGTACTTGGCCTAGAATGCTCTGGAAATGAAAGGGCAGATAACGTGTCTTTGAGCTGGGGAATTCTGAATTTCTCGTCCTCGCTAACGCACTGCCCTCGTTTAGAGCAGCTGAGTGCTACATTTAGATAGTGCTCTTTTGTAAGTCCCAAAAATTACCTTCTTTCAAAAATTTCCTGGCATGAGACACGGCTTAAATTGGCTGCAAAGCATGGCCATGTGGAGCGACGCTCGGCAGCAACCGGTAAAGTACTTAGAGCCGGTATTCCCGCTTTGAGACAGCACCAGCCAATCTCCAGTCCCACCGACACCACCACAAAAGCTAAAGCCAGGATTAAATACACTTTTCAGCTCCCTAGACCCAGCTGAACTCAATGACACTAAACGTTCACGCATGGCCCGAAAATCAAGCCCGTTCGCCCGGCCCCCAAAATGCCCCCATATTACTGTCCTGCACATAAACACGCTGCTGACGGTGCCGGGCCGCCGCCTTGGCCTCACCGACCCGAGTCCATTATTTAAACTATATTCTGCTCTGTGCCAAAACCGAGACAAAACAACAAAGTCAGCCTTCTATATTTAGAACAATCGCGGTTTATAATGTAGCGTATTGGCATCAGATCCATTTCCAAAACTAGTTGTACTTTTGAACGTTTTGTTGACAAATACATAATACAGTAAAACCTCGATGAGTGGATACATGAAAACGCGCACTATTATCCACTCATCCAGAAAATTCAGATATCGCGCAAATGTGTGGTTTTCTTAAAGCTATGAGAATTAGTGTGTAAAATAGAAACTCTCGAGACGATCATACCATTTGACAAAATTTTATATCTCTGGGTTTTTTGACCAAATATTTGCTCTATAAAAATTGAAAGAAATTAACTAAATGCGCATTTTATTTTGTGAACTCCTCAGCTTTACCCAATAAATGCAAAATAACTAGTTCAATGCGTGACCGGCGCAACGTATATTTCCATAGAAATAGACGATTTTGGTTCAAATGGGTCGATTAAAGCGCTCAATACAGCTGTAGTATCTCTCGTAAGATCAAAAAATGCTGTTTTCCAAACCAAAACTTTTAATCACGTTGCCGGGCTAAAACCCACTATCGCCGTGAATTAACTGGGCCCGCACTTAAATATTTCCCAATCGGGACGGCTTACATGCAAGACCGAGCATGACTTCAAAAACGAATTTAATTGTCTAGACTGAACCACCACACATTTTTTTAATTAAGAAGCTTTGGCTGGTTTGGCGAATTCGTGACAGTCCAGAGCGCTGTTTTATGTGTTTTTCAGGCCTGTGTGTTGGGATATCTCATTCAAATCTCAATTAACTTCTCGATTGGGACATTGAGGACGTGCCCACTTACTCCACGGTGGCCGAAACCCACATCCCTTAACAGCAGAGTTGTGGTTTTCATCGTAATACGAAAGTCGTGTGTGGCTAATGATAAACCCTAACATTTTGCAAAAAAAGTCAGCCATGAAAGCTAATGTGCTTTAGGTGTTTATGTAATCTATTAGTAGTCAATATACTTTGCAAGGCCTTTTGCAAGTTTCAGAAATTGACTCGACGTGTGAGGATCGAAATGAAGTTGCCTTCTGAAAAGTACCGCAACGAGAATAATTTGGATCATTCATCAAGCACCACTGTACTTCCCAGCATTTCGTTTTTGTCACCTTTGTCCCCCGATACTTAATTTATATCACTCATCTGAACTTAAACGTTGTGGCACAGGTTTTCGGAATACTCCCAGAAATTTCCTCGACAATAGTATCACTGATGTCGTCGAACTCAAGGTTGCTCATGTCCTCGGCGGAGTTTTCAGAGGCCTCGCTCCAACTGTCGCTTGACTCGTCGGCCATCTCATCGGTGTCTTCGTCTTCACACTCATTGTTCACCTCTTCGTTTTCAATCCGATCCCTGCAATTCCTCTCACAACCGGGAATCTTACCTATATATTTGAGAAAGACCAACATTTTGATGAATTCGGCAGCAATGTGGTTCTATTCTTTGTTTCAATACGTTAATTGTAGAAAATGAAGATTCAGATAGTGTTGACATGGAGAAGCCCGCCATCTGTGTTGCATTGTCTACGACTGTCAAAATCCCCCGTGCAATTTACGAATTCGTAATTACGAAATGACTGGTCATCGTAATCGTAATAAATTTTTCAAAAGACATCGTAAATAACAATTACGATTACGATATTTACGATATTTACGAATTACCCACAACTCTGCTTAACAGCGTCAAACATCAAACGTTTTATCAACCATGTAGCGACAACCACATATGAAGCCCTCGAGGGGTATACATCGTAACGCAATCAATATCGTAAGACGAAAGACCAGCAGTCTAACTTTTTCAACTTCAAAGAATAACACACGACGACTCTTCCAAACGATCTAGAAACTCCGGTCCAATACAAGGAGGTCTCCATCGATGAAACACATTATGACGCGGAGTAAAGAACTACAAGGATTTTGAGGATTTTGTAGCGTAAAAAGAAATATTGTAAGAATGAACATAATGATATTTAGAAAGCTCGCAGCAGATTAAAAAGAATGTAAAGACCCAAAGATTTACATATACAGTAAGCTAGGGAACATGGAATGATCCTAAGAGAAAATAAAACGGTGGCCAGATATATCGAAAGTGAAAACAGAAAAATCAACCAAAACCCCAAAGAGATCGGGAATATTCCCCTTTGATAGATATGTATGTAGGACTAACAAAAAACTCGGACTAGAGATATAGACCTCATGTTTACGCAACCACTCTTAGCTAGAAGTTCCAACTATTTAGTAATGTTTTCCGCATTGAACGAAAATGTTAAGAGACGGGAAATAAAATCACTCATCGATTCAGAGTAAGAGGACATTTTGATCTCTTGAATCTGTTCGAACGCTCACTGGGCTCGAAGCTGTATCGTATGCTCTATCAGTTACAATCGTCCCCATCGACTGATGTTACAGTTGACAATGCTCTATAAGTACAGAAACTATAGGTAAAATGACATACGACGCAGGACTTCAAACTGCTGGTTCTCTTCGCTGGGCACGTATGGTGCATTACAATAAATTACTATTCTTTTTTCATTTCTGATCCAACTACTATAGGACCTCTATACGCACATCGATTACTAGATGAAGCGAGTCCCGTAGTTATGTATCTCTTACAGACTTGATCCTAAGGTCCATCGTTATTACCTTGATTATACTCTTATTAGTTCAAATCTGTTTCCGTACCACCGACAACTTCAAAGCCTTTATTAGTACAATAGACTGACATCCCATTTATTGCATGACGATCTCCTTCTTTTGAGATTATTGGTAATTGATGCTCGAATACATACTGCTGACCATAAATCACCAACCTGACTCTTCTTTTATCACTATCTTGATATGCTTCACGAGACCCTTTCTACTCATGCTCTGCTCAGCAAATGTTTTGACAATACCTAATTTAACAGTGTAAGAATTCACGGAATGAGATCTAAGTTTCCTGATATACCTACTGAATTTGAAGATCTATGTGTATGTAACGCTGCATATTAATCAGAGCTGCTAATATAACTGGTAATAAATAATGTAGTGCAAAGGATCTTTGTATTGTTGAATTTGATACACATCAAAGGGAGGTGGATAATTATAGAAAAGATTACAAATATTATAGAGCAAAGCAATATATTTTTTAGTATACTCAATACATTGGTATATTCTTCGGACTATATCCTAATAATGCTCTTCACTACTCTCATAGATTGACCTCGCCTCTCTATACTGCACCCATAAGTAATCTTGTGATTTCGAAATTGGACATAGAGTACAGATGATTTCAGAGAACATCACGCTAAACATACCTCATAAACTTCAACATAGTCCAAGATTCCACTACACTCTAGCAGCCCTTCACGATACAGCTTGTCACGTGACCTTCAGATCCACTAATAGCTGATCAATCAGCCAAATGGCCAGACTAAATGCTCTGCAAAACCCCCTCCCATTCTATCGAGCTCTTTAAGGCAGATAGCAAAGCAATATCTCGAAACAGCGAACCGAACACCAATTCCGGTGTTCTTGAAATGGTACTGCACATACCACAGCCGGCACGTGACCCCCCGTACATCTGTATCGCCAACCCATACCTTTCAAGCATACTTTCTACACCAGCCAATCACACACCATCCCTATTTATCAAATACAGTTGGTACCATACGAAAGAGCACTTTCCAGAGAATATGGTGGTGGACACGACGTACTACGATTTGTTGCTGTTGCAACCCTCAGCGACGGCGCTAGAAATCAAGAAGGCGTACAGAAAGGCGGCGATTAAATTGCACCCGGACAAGAACCCCGACGACCCAGAGGCTCATGCGCGGTTCCAGGAGGTTGGGCAGGCGTACCAGGTGTTGTCTGACGAAAAACTCCGGGACAAATACGACAAATTCGGCATCCAGGAGTCGATTCCCAGTGAAGGGTTTGAAGATCCGGCTGAATTCTTCTCGCAGATCTTTGGGGGCGAGGCGTTCAGAGACTGGATCGGCGAGTTGTCGCTCTTGCTGGAAATGTCGAAATCCGCGGAACTTTCCGGCGACGGCGACGACGAAAAGCCACCTGAAACACACCTGAAACAAGAGGCGTCGCATCAGGAGGGGTCGGCGGCCCAATCCGCGGAACAGCGGGGCGCTGACGCCGGAACGCTTTTCGGGAAACGTGCTGTAAACTCTAGCGGCTCGGAATCGGGTAGTTCTGTCGGCGGACACAAGAAGTCGGCATCCACACATCACGTGGGTAAATCCACAACTGGGTCGACCAAGCTTCTTGGCGACGGCACCAACGACCCGGGCAGTGACGCTGTGCTCACGACAGAAGAAGAAGACAAAAGAAAACGCAAGGAAGAGCTCGAAAAATTCGAAGAGGAGTGCCGTTTAAAGAAGATCGAAATGCGCAACGAATTGGCCGCCAAGTTGGTGGAAAAACTCTACCTCTATACGGAACTGGACATGGCGGACGACGTGGCCGAGTCGTTTCGGCAAAAAATGAAGTACGAGGCCGAGCTGCTCAAGATGGAAAGCTTTGGGCTCGAGATCCTCCACTTGGTTGGGTCTATTTACAGGACCAAGGCCAAAATCCTCCTCAAGAGCCAGACGTTCTTGGGCGGGCTCGGCGGGCTCTGGTGGTCGATGAAGGACAAGGGTGGCGTCGTGCGAGACACGTTTAAGACGGTGGCGTCGGCGTTGGATGCCCAGCTGACGATGCAGGAGTACACCAAGATGCAACAAGATAACGAGTTCCATGCTTTGAGGGAAGCCGAAGCCGAGGACGCGAAGAAGCAAAAAACTGATATGGAGGCGGCACAGAAGGCGCAGCAGGACGTGGAGCGGCTCGAGGAGGAGCTCGAGAAGGTCAAGCTGAAGCGGCAGGAGCAGGCGGCGGGAAGTTGGGCCGCGCACGATCTCCCCTCCTCCGCCCCTACCTCGACGTCGACAGTCAGTTCGGGAAAAGCAGAAAAGAAAGAAAAGGTCCCTGAGAAGCACACCGCCGAGGATATCCAGGAAATGGAGAAGTACCTTATAGGCAAGGTTCTCGCGGCGGCTTGGTCAGGGTCGAAGTTTGAAATCCAGGGTACTGTTCGCGCCGTGTGTGACCAGGTCTTGTACGAGAAAGACGTGCCGCTAGAAAAGAGGCTAGCGCGGGCGCGTGGAATGAAAATAATCGGACTGGTTTTCAGCGAAACGTCGCGTACAGAGGCCGAGGCCGAGGAGGCGCGTGTTTTTGAGGAGCTAGTCGCGGAGGCGTCGCAGAAAAGGCGCCGCAAACCGGCGGCCAATCCGGATTCTGCAGGTGAATCTGCGAAGGCATAAGAAGGGGGAGCCAGTGGTTTTTCAGTTTCGAGGGGGAGCCTCATGTGTCACTGAATGCTTTGGGATAGTGTGCTGGGTCAACATCACTACCCGGGTGACGAAATGGGAGGTTACGACGCCGGTATGTCTGAGATGGCGATGTGGATAATGATATCATTGAGCAAATGTGTGAGGAACATCGCGATCGATTGGTCCGCGTGATGTGATTTCGATTGGACTAAGTATGAGGGAAGCATAACTCTGGGATACTGATCGACGATCAAGTTACTGATCACGAGCGAAGATTGATTTGGATGGAGAAGCGACTTTTCAAGCCTCTTGAAGGCCGACTTGAAAGCGTTGACATGTGGAATTAGCCCCGGCCATACCTGCAACGATTGAGGTTGAGCTTCGGTGCTTATCCCACTTTTACACGTTGCTTGCGGCTTCAAACATCTATGACTCACATGGCTGTTACTTTTCTCAAAGTATTTCGTATTGTTGATAGAAATTACTTTCATTTCTATGAGACTCAATGATGGTTTTGATCCCATTTCGTCATTATTGTTATACAAGTGAACTACCATAGGTTGTTGTAGCATCCTTACTTTGGTATCTTCATTGAATAGAGACACTCGGAGTATTCTGTCGCATGGCACGAGGATCACGGAAGATAGTGACGAGGATGATTTACAGTATACTCAAATCTCCTTGTGTATCTGATTCTGTTCTCGTACGTGGAGCGACAGAGCTATCTGTTAATCTTGAAAGCACAAACATCGAAAACCATTGATCTTTGCAACGACTGTTACGACCACCAGAATATCAACCAAAGCCTATGTATTTTATTAGAAGAAACAACATATTACTGTGAAGAATCATTGGACTAAGTTCGCCGCAAAAAAAAATATATCGCCATGGAAATAACAATAATATGTCGTAACCACATTTCAGGTGTGTATACCCACCCAGGGATTTCACTAAGAACTTAATCTGCCAAATCCCCCATGCCCAAAATATAATCAATCTCTTGTTTGGGCAAGGTGGGTAAACTATAGGCAGACTGAACTCGATTTGAGATAATACTTGATTCTAAATCCTTCAGTATAAGGCTTTATAAGATTCTGGTAGGAGATGAAGATCGAAACAGAAGATGTGGTGCAGGTTCAATGCTGATCATACTCTCACCTCGATATCACTATTCCAGCCGCATACACACCAGCCATTGGTTTCGGTATCAGAAACGTGCTTCTGATGTCATTGAGCCAGAATTTCATTGCTGGAAAATTAGATATTCGGATTGAGAATCCTCCAAAGAAACCCTATGTCATATGACAGTTCTCATATCTGCCTAGACCCAGTATTCAGCAAACACTCCCACATTGCAATTGCTTGTGAAAGATCAAACTTGAAGGACCGCTCGTTCAAACCAGTAAAGCGTTTGACCCGCGTCTGGCCCGGGGTCTCTGAATGCTTGGTGTCGTCAAGAGGTCCTACATCGGTGCCCAGTAGGAAGAAAAATCACGATCATGACGAGATTCTACGAAGGAACTACGTCAACCATTACACGATAGTGCGGATTCCGTAGCAGGTTCAGGCCCCAATGAAATATCTTCGTCAGCACAAAAGTGAAATCCGGGTGCAAAAACCAGTCAACGAACAAAGCCCGACGATCAGGGATGCGCATACATATTTCGGGAAATCAGGGATTAATATAGGGTCTAGCGTATATCTTGTCTTGACCCACACCGTCGAAGACTTTGTTACCTCCTAGGGTTTCATGCATTCCGCCAAATCTTTGTTAACTCTTTGGAGCTCACGAGTATTACTGTCCCTTTCGCTCGAGTTATGACATCTAGATCAGTCTATTCCCCTTGGAACGTTATACCAAGCCGCTTCCGAATAAAGCCAAGTATTTGGTCCCCAGATCAGGCATATTAATAAGTAGTATTTTTCGCGAAAACTATGTTTTGTTACAATTAATTTAAAATTCTTAATGACTAACCAGTGTTTCCGTTATTGTATCTCAACGGATCGTCAGAGGTAGTTTGGAGATCTGCTTCATGATGTCGGTGCTATAAGAAACTAGGAAGCCCACCGAATATCTTGTATCTCATGTTAATTCAATAATCGCCCACGGCTAAGGTAAGCGGCACCCTTCAATACATATCTGTTTTTTTCAAAAAAAAAAAACACGAGATAACCTCTTGTAGTCCGTTCCTTGAATACACACACAGGATGTAGTGACAGACTTCGCAGTTAAAACATTGTGAAAGAATCTGGCAAGATCAACGCGCGTTTATGAACAGTTAGGCTCAACAGAGACGCGCTGAGATTTGCAACCGGTTGCAGCCATGGAGCTTATCGGAGATTCAGACCCGTACACCAGCGAAGGTGGGCAGTTTGGACCCCGGCGATTTTCGGCGATTTTTTGGTGATTTGGTCAATTATTCTAGTCAAATGTGATTCTGGAGAGCATTTAAGGGAGAAAACAGGATTAAAATCTGATTATCGGGTGTTTGTGGCGTCTTGATCTGGCTTAATTTTGGTACCTGCTTGGAGGACATAGGCATGGCGCAATATGCGGTGCGCATAATTCACGACAGAAAAGGAAATTTCGAGGAAGACTTTCTCAAGATCGATGCTCAGAATCAGCCCACGCAAATTGATGTGCCCGAGAAGCTTTAGTTCATTATTACTTGCACACGGGCACAAGGCAAGCGGGAAAATTGGCTAAGAGTGCGCAAAATGACCGCTTTTCCTTCCCCTTTATCTACAGAGTACCGGTCAGCGGCCCACTTGGTCGACGACAACAAAGTCTACGAAGACAAGTTTTACATGACGTTGGACGAACAAATATACGCTTCGTGCAAAGTCCCCGCTGAGGTCTCATTCGACGCGACGAGAATGGACGCGTTCGCCTTCAACTCGTATTTTAAATATATTTATGATACTTGCCAAAGTGAACAGAAAAACATACTGGAAGTTTATTTTTGAGGAAAACATAACCCGCGTCTGGCCCGGGATCTCTGAATGTTTGGTGTAGTCAAGAGGTCCTATATAGGTGCCCAGTAAAGCTTGCATGTGGACTGGGAAAGACTAGCGAAACCTATATTGCCAAGTCAACTGTAAAGTCATGAATTGTATCACGGCAACTTGAAGTTTTGAAAGTAAAAAGTCTGGCAAAAAGACGCTTTTCCTTGTTTATTCGCTTAGATGTGTACCATCTGGGCCCTGCCTTCGCTATTGCCAAGTTGTCTTCAAATGCATGGACTCAACAAGACAAGCATGATGAGACTCCTCAAGCATTTTTCCTCTTGAACTATTAGTTCCGACTTCTCTATGTTCATAACCTCTATCACACAGCCGAGCCGACGGAAGGGGTCCTAGCAATATTTTTTTGTTCGATACTTGAGCATGCAAGAATCTGGGATCGATCATGGACGCAAGAAAATTTTCTTCGGGTCCCCAACTCCTTCTTTTGTGAATGGAAAAATTCAGAAAGCGTTGAAAACAAGCCTCGAGTTCTTGAGCAAAATACGGAATCGTGTGTTTAAACATTTCCGTGTATAAATCTTTAAAGTAAGTAGAATCTTTGCTAGCTTGTAGAGGAAGGGTTGGTGCTCCAAAGATTCCAATGATGCGGTGCAAATATTCTGATCTATCCCATTCGAGCTCACTAATCTCGAAACTTTCAAGACTCAAACGCTTCTAGTTATTCTTATCGAGGCGCCCAGCTTATGCCAGACCATGGTTGATTTCCTTCTTGAAATGAGAAGCTCGCTTGATGATTTTCAATGTCGAAAGCCAGCGAGTTTCACATTCCATCTCAAAGTTTCGGACCTTTGCGGGATTTGTCTTGCCATTTTCGTGTCTCGGCCTGGTCTTCAGACGTTGAGTGAAGAAATAATTCGTTACGAATACCTTTTCCAAGCCTTCGTATGAGATTTGGTAGCGATCCATTCCATCTGTAATATTTTTCGAGTATGAAAATTGATGTTTTCCACAAACGCTCTAGAATCTTAATACCTGAAACGTGTAATGCAGATGACATTTGTGGACAAATATTTACGTGACCCGCGTAATGTATAACTCCATCGAATTTGACATTCTTAGTTTTGAACTGGTCGAGTAAAGCGCTCATTAAGCGTGAGAGCCAACTTGGTCCATTCAAAGCAAGCTCCTTTCTCAAGGCATCTACTTCCGTATTTTTTTTGAAAATGTCAATTGTATTAAAGGGGGCTCCCGCCTGAAGCTACAGAATCTATTCTTTCATGAAAAATCCTATAGTACGTTTTGAATAAGGCACTGAGTAGTGAAAGAGCCCGACCTTCCCCTTACTCTCTCCTCCTTACCCTCCCCGGCTCTGCAACTCGCGACAGACCGTTCCGACCCGAGTATGCTCCAAGCACTTCTTCAACTTGCGTCTCAGAAGTGGTTGAAGCACATCGCCGGATTCCGCGTCACTTCTTCTCCAACAATGAACTCGGCGAACAGTACAACGTACCAATCGAGGTTGCGCATATTTCCAACTCATAATTCAATGGCGCCCACATCGCATTCAATTCCATGGGCAATTTCATGCCTAACAGATTCCACCAGGATATTGTGCAGCTGCATTCGCTGTGAAGATGCTTTAGCACACCTGTCAGATCTACCTTTTCAAGGTATGAATGACAATTGAAGCCTGTAACAGGGATCGTTGTGTCATAAATCGGAACAGTAGATCCGAAACTAAAAAATGGGGAGCTTCATTTTGTTAAGCGTCTTTGTGACCAACGAACGACTCATATTCGTTTGTAGTTCATCCTTCAGTAAATCACACAGGATTCAGTGACAGGATTGTAACAAACGTAAATGAAAAGGTAGTGGCCAAAATTAAGTAAATCTCCCTTCACTTGATCTTTCCTGGGACTGTTTGCAGCTTTTGTCCGTTTTTTATCTCACCAACAAGGTTAGTAGCAAGAATGGGATCATGGAATCCAATATGCCATAATTCATGTTTTAATGAGCTTGCTCACTCTGGGAATTCGACGTTCGGTTGTGCTTAGTTCGGATATGATGCACTGAAGTGGAAGTGTTTGTATATCTGGAATGCGTGTGAGACACTGTGTACTTTTGGCATTTCGACCTTGAACGCTTTTCACCTTCGTGATTTACATAGGCTGACCATGAATAAACCAGATTAGAGCCAGCTTACACAAGCCGAAGAGACTCTCGGCCACACACACACGGTGAGGATCATGACCATGAGTATGTGGACCACGAGTCTGAGTTCGATCTCGATCTGCGCTTTGAAAAATTGTAAGGGCGTAGTTGCCAAAGATGAGTTGACTCAAGCGGGGCTTGAAAATGAACAAGCTGTTTTTCATAATGAAGCTTTCGTGAAGTTCCAATATCTGACGGCGCACAAGCCAATAACTGCAAAGAGTGTCAATTATTGTTTGTGGACTGCCCCGCCAGTACACTGGTCTGACTAGTGCTACACATACTCAATAAAGTCGTCTTGCGATGTTATCTGTATGAGGACAAGCAGAGCTTACCTTTTTACAGGATATAAAGAACTAGAATAAAACAGCCCTAATACCAGGTGTATACGTACCCAATAGTCCCGTATTGCAGATCTTCAAAATGTAATGAATTTTTCACTACAGGCCTTGCTCATCCGCAGGGCATCATTTGAAAGGGGAAAAAGAACGCTTCAGCTGATACGGATCATACCCGTAGGGAACAAGAAAAAACTATCATTAAAAATAAAAAATTGCAGCACCACAATTTCGCATATGGTCTATTGCCACATCGTTGTGGGGACCAGACAAGATAACCCATTATCGCCATAGGTATTCAATATTGAATTGGAACCTCTTTTTGCGCATGTTGATGCGCTCCGGGGTATTCCGATAAATATGACGGAGTGGTGATCGAAAAGAAATAAATACCATAATATTTATTTGGGAGGCGGTCAATGATTATCAGAGTTAAAAATAGTAGGGCCACTTACTCCAAGACAAGACAAAGCAAATGGACTCACTTCGGACTTTGAGCGTTTTGAGCAGAGAATTTTATCTTATCTTCAGTCGAGTCTTTGGTCGGAAGATCTTAAATAATATTAACAAATTGCCATCTATGACATTAGAGCCAGGCTATTGATTGATAACGCGGGATGTGTCTTTGTGTCCGAGTGATCTGTCTTTGTGTCATTGAGGGCGGTGGGTGCACAAAGACTTCTTTCTTTCTTTCTTTCTTTCTTTCTTTCTTTCTTTCTTTCTTTCTTTCTTTCTTTCTTTCTTTCTTTCTTTCTTTCTTTCTTTCTTTCTTTCTTTCTTTCTTTCTTTCTTTCTTTCTTTCTTTCTTTCTTTCTTTCTTTCTTTCTTTCTTTCTTTCTTTCTTTCTTTCTTTCTTTCTTTCTTTCTTTC
>JAKTWD010000066.1:17356-28584 GCA_030581935.1 Metschnikowia corniflorae | reverse complement strand
TTGCCCTTAGTGCACCCGAGCGGACTTCGTCTCACTATGACGCTCACAACACGTTTGACAATGTGTTTTCATCCATTTTTGCACACAACACCGTATTGGACTTTGTGTTAGCAAACTTATTGCTGTTTTTGGTGTCTTGGCGTTGGATCACACCCTCCTCACGCTGGTTTGAAGTTGTGATCTTCTTATGCTCCACCCATCACTATAAATCGATCTCCAGATTTGTCGATTTCTCTTTTTTTGCACTGCTGTTTTTGATGGTGCTCCACACTAGCCTTCAACGTCTCTCCAGATTCCCTAGGCGCAATTTCCGCTATTACTTCCCTAATAGGACGCCAAATACATGGATTCGACTCAAAGGTTTTGACAACTTTATTGCCAATGTTCTGATAATGACACGTTATCTCGACCGCGGTCCTACTCACTATACAGCGGCTTCACCTTCGGCTCTTGTTGGCCTTGTTTTTGAGCCCCTCTTGTGGCTCTACAATGCTATTCGTTATTTTGTTAGGATGTGCAGCTGGCCCTCTCGCTTGGTTGCATCCTTATTCGCCGTCACGCTTGCTTTGGTTCTCTTTTTGCCCGACAAAGGAACAAGCTATATTTGGCCAGACGTTCCGGTGACCACAGCTCGTACTCCAATGTACACACTCCACAACCTTGACTTCCTGTCGCGCGTTACCCTCATTAATACGTTGACACCACAGGTACGCCATCAGCCAAGGTTCAATGCTCACGCACTCTATTTTGCTATCTTATCTGCTGCTAAAGGACATCCTTGGGCAGCCCGCAATCGATTTTTAAATTTTCGCTCACAGCTCCATGACTTACGTTCATATAGTCAATTCTTTTCAGCTCTACTCATCTGGCAAATGATTCCTGATCAGATGCTGACACTCACAGCTGACCACAAAGCCCAAAGTTTGGCCTCTCATGAACGCGCGGATACTTACTGGGAGGTCCGCGATGTACTTCGTTCTCTAGATGAATTGCCTTTCATCTCTCTTGAATTCCCAGCGATCTATCGGTCACTCACCACAACTGGAGCTTTGTCCAGTCCAGTTGTCGCTAGAGTGCTCTCCAAAGTCTACGCCGCTCACTCGGAATATTTTGACTTTTTCAAAGCACTTGATTCAGAATGGTGGTACCTAGCTGCCGCCGTACCTGGTTGCCCGGTTCGCGCTCCACGCAACCGAGCTTTTATTCGCCCCGCTCTCACCTCTTCTTGTTTGGTTGATGAGAAAGAAGACTTCTATGGGCTCCTTCACGATTAGCTTGCCACAGCCTTGACCCGCAATTCTCTTGATTCTATCCTTTGACGAAACTGGGGGAGATGTCAGGTACCCCTGGGACCGTCTTAGTACGCTCCCGGAACTAGGTAGTTTCTTACAATGGGTCTAGATCACCGCGGCTGTCCATGCTGGCGCATGTCCGAAACAGTGCGCATCCTTTGGCCGAGCATATCTCTTGGCCGAGCATATATCTCTTGGCCGAACGTCTGTTTTCGGTATTACTGTGGACATTATAAGTAGGGAACCTCTCTCCCCGAAGTGGGAAAGAGGTCAGTCGTCATATACTCACCAAATATACCTATCAGTATACTCTAAATATGAATAGTCAGTACTACGCTACGCCAGAACCTAACAGTGCAGCACTGGTTAATGAGCGCCTCACTGGAGAAAGACCTTAAAGCTCCGTGAACATCGTAATAAAATCGTAAGAATATCGCAAAAATATCGTAAAATTATTTAAGTAAAACGTATTACGAAAAAATTACGATTTACGAAAATGGGAGTCGTCGTAATCGTAAATCGTAATCGCAATTTTGTAACGTAAAAACGTAATTCTCATTACGATTTACGCAAAATTTGCCAGCGCGCAACACTGATTTTGAGTTGTCGCATTTTAGAGGGCGGCCTGGGGCCATACCTGTGAGCAGAGTTGTGGGTAATTCGTAAATATCGTAAATATCGTAATCGCAATAGCTATTTACGATGATTTTTGAAATACTTATTACGATCACGATTTCCAGTCATTTTGTAATTACGATTTACCAATTTTACGAATTTTTAAATTGCAAGGGGTTTTTACCAGTCAAAGACAATGTAGCACAGATGGGGGCTTCTCCATGTGTTAAATTTATGAGACAGCAATCTTAGATGCGTATATTACAGAGCACAGGTCTTATAGTGGTTCGGTTAGTAATTATACTATACATAGTCCACTTGTATTATGATACTAGTAAATCTCTATATTTCAGGTATTCATCAAAACTCCTTCAGTTTCCGGACTGAAAATTCCACACCCAGCCGCGTCGCGGGCGCAGAGTCGTGTTGCAACCGAAAGTCCGACCTGCTTTCGAGTCGTGAAAACCTTATATGCCGATACCATGTCAGTGCTATCTTAGTGTGAAGATGAAATCACGGATGAGCTGGCCGACGAGTCAAGCGACAGTTGAGCGAGGCCTCCGAAATCTCCGTCGAGGACATGAGTAACCTTGAGTTCGACGACATCAGTGATACTATTGTCGAGGAAATTTCTGAGAGCGTTCAAAAACCTGTGCCACAAAGTTCACGTTCAGATGAATGATATAAATTTCGTATCGGGGGACAAAGGTGACAGAAATGAAATGCTGGGTAGAATAGTATTGCTCGACAAATGACACAAGTTGTTCTCGTTGCGGTCCTTCAAAAAGGCACTTCATCAGCTCGATCCTCCCACGTCGAGTCAATTTCACAGACTTGTGAAAGGCCTTGCAAAGTATGTTGACTGCTAATAGATGATATAAACACCTAGAGCACATTTGCTCTCGTGGCTGGCTCCGTTCGCCAAATGCTAGGGTTTATTATTAGCCAAGACACGACTTTCGTATTACGCGTAACACGAACCGTATTTACGAATGGGAGAAAATTACGATTACGATGAGAAAACGATTCGCAATCGTGTTTACGAGTCGTATTACGATAAATACCACAACTCTGCCTGAGAGTCAACCGAAACATGACTTCTGACTTATCTCTGCATTCGAAAAGAAGCTGAATGCCTGATTGATAAGAGCTTTTTTATGTTCCCTTGAAGCTTCGATTTGCAAGTTTTTAAGGGCTTTTATGAGTCCAGGACCTTCGGAGTCCCTCTCTTTGAGAAATTGAACAACGAGCTCTATGCCTGATACCAACTCACGAAAGGAGACACGCCCATTTAGCGGCGGTTGAAAGTCTTCCTCGTTATTACGAGCATTCTCTGCGTCATTTTTTTTACAAACCATCCAACACAGGATAATCTCAGTAGATCGTAGCAACAAGGCGTCTGCGAAAGGCGGTTAATGCCAAAAATTAGGCTGAAATCACATATACGCTCCATTTTACCAAAATGTAATACAAAATCTTACCTTGGCCCTAGAAATAGTATAGAAATTACGCGGAGGGGCAGCATCGTGCCTACGCTGTTTAAGTGTATCACGAATTGACACACCCCTCTTTCTCCACCTCGTATTCTTTTGATAGATCGTTAAAGGTATCAAAAGACCGGCCTACGACGCTTTCTTCAGGGAGTGACATCGGGACACGAATGACTTTTTTGTCATGAAGCCGAGCAATTAGCTAGTTGATTCTTTCGTAACGCTTTTTTGAAATTTCTGTTCCAGGTAAGCAACTCTCAGATACAATCTCCATTTCAGTGTCCGAGGCGGATTGCGTCAGTTCATTTTCGTCCAAATGACTATTGGACATGATTTGTCTTGCAGCGAGTCGTCTGAGGACTGAAC
Organism: Metschnikowia corniflorae; assembly: GCA_030581935.1. Lineage (NCBI taxonomy): Eukaryota > Fungi > Ascomycota > Pichiomycetes > Serinales > Metschnikowiaceae > Metschnikowia > Metschnikowia corniflorae. The sequence goes on along the minus strand of JAKTWD010000066.1, from coordinate 24,821 downwards.
GTCGTCGTAAACGACGAGATTTGCAATCTCGTTTGTTGATGATCCTTATCTATATGTGGACAAGAACACATCTTCACCAATGATGTCTGCTTTGCGAAAGCAGTTGATGAACGTGTCCACTTTGAGGCTCCGCCATGAGTGGATACTCCATTGAACCGCTTTTAGTAATGTCATCGTTTTTCTGTGGTTACGACCAAGAGATGTTTCTTCCCGATAAACTCCAACCATAACTCTTTGTAGTAAGCCTTGAAAGAAGTTATTGTACCTTGGTCCAATTGCTGCAATTTCGTAGTCGAGTTAGGGGGCAGAAGATGCACCATCGTGTACTGGAGTGGTTGTGTCGCTTTGAGTATTTCCGTCACTGCCTTGAGCCCCTAAATCTATCTGATATTAGGTGAACATTTCCTCTCGTCTGATGAATTGGGTATATTTTACAAGAATACTCCGGGAAGAAAATACAATCTTCCAAAGAGTCCAGGTTTGACCCGTAACTATGGAAAAATATTCCAAACCTCTTTAATCACGAAAATCCCCCAGAATATTCTAAACATCCCATAATATTCTCATGAAGCGTATTCTTACACCCAGGTTTACCTGTATGACCTAAGCCTACCGTCTTGACCCATTTTCCTGAATCATGTTGGTCTGAGTGTGCCTGATGCTACAGATATAGTAGAGAGCCCTTCGTTGAGTCAACTCAACAAGCGTCCTCAACGAATGCGTGCCCACCATCACGCTATTTCTAGAATGATGTACTCACGATTATAAAAAAAGAACGTACTATGCCTCAGGCGTATAGCTCCGTGAAGCTCGAACTTTTGGCAACCGATTATGATGACGTCATCTCGAATCCCAAGATATATACTGGGCACGTTCTTGAGCAGAGAGATGGTATGCGAGAAGAAAACGGAGGTGTTTGTGGTCTCAGTTGAAACACGTTGTATCGTCAAACGACCACGTCAGAATGGATTGACGAGAATGCAGAATGCATCAATTCGAAAACCTTGTTGGCTTTGGTCAATGCATACTTGTCGTCTCGAGCAAACTTCACTCAACTTTTTCCCCAAAGAGATACAATATCAGTAGTGGCTCCATACCATCCATCGTTTCTCAATTCACTATTCCAGAAATACAATTAGTCTCTAATCTTCCCTTACATAAGATACGAGATAGGCAGCCAATCATCAGCCTAGACCGTCACATCACCGACACATTAGGCAATCACACAACAACGGAATTTCAGGGTCTACCAAAAAGAAAAGTCCTGAGAAATCCAGAAATATGCGATTGCTCAAAAGAGGGGCTCTTGCGCCGACGTCCCCACTCCTTAATCAATTATTTCTTTGTTGAGTTTTCGGACAATGGGAAGGGCTCATCAATACTAAATTTCTTAGTTAACTCCGGTGGGTTCCATTTGTTTACGCAGGAAACACCGGCCATTCCGTTTCCCCACAAATAATGAAACTCAGCGAAGAAGAAAAAAGGTATGAAATGAACAGAGCCCTGTGCCACGGTTCGGAGTTTGGCCGAGCCCACTTCCGGGGTGAAACAGCCACTTAATAAAGTACGAGATGTGGGGCCTTGGTTGAGAATATTCTTGGCGTGCTACGCAGTTCAAGAATATTCACACGAATATTTACACAAATATCCACACGAATTTTCCAACTGTATAAATGTCCTCCTTTCCTTTTCAATGCCCGGCGCGCAGTTAGCCGGTGGCGAGTTCCGAGGGTAAGCTAGGCGACTGCTTGCTCCAATACGAAGGCGGGGGCTTTTTTTCTCAAATTCCGACGCCGGGTTTGAAATTGTGCGCGCTGCAGTGAAAAACGCACATCCGCGCACCGCGAAGGCGCGCGAATCCTGCACGGGGTGCATACAGCAGATTAGCCCACCCTCGGAACTCGCGCGCGCGACGCTGCGAGGCATCCCATCGACCCCACAAGTCATTGTTGGCCCAGCCAAGCATGTATATATAGCATGGCGTTCCTTAGCAGCATCGTAGCGGCCAAATTGCTTGGTTTTTGCTGAACTTGCTACACCAGCTTCTTATTTTATTCGCTCCGGAACTGCTCATTTCGCACTCCTCTATTGTTTCGGAAATCTTCACCTTTCTCCGATAACCCATTTTCACAGAAACATCACGCAAATGTCGGACTTGGAGGCCCACGGCACGCAGTCTCACACGCTCCAGAGCCGCGATCACGAAGGTGACGGTCATGTGACCCGTGTCATCCACGACGACGACTACATACACTTGGGCAACGAGCGGTTCTTGAAGTCCGAGCTTGCGACGGCGTTTGGCGGTGAGTTCAACCCCGGGTCGGCGCCCGCCATCAAGAACAACTTGGCCAACCCCGCTCCTCTCGGGCTCTCGGCGTTCGCCTTGACGACATTCGTGTTGTCGCTCATCAACTCCGGCGCTCGTGGCGTCACCGTGCCCAATGTCGTGGTGGGCTTGGCGTTCTTCTACGGAGGCGCTGCGCAGTTTGTTGCAGGCATGTTTGAGTTGGCTGTGGCGAATACCTTTGGTGGCTTGGCCTTGTCTTCATACGGTGCGTTTTGGTGCTCGTGGGCTGCCATCCAGGTGGACTCTTTCGGCATTGTTTCTGCGTACGGCACCAACAAGACCGAGTTGAATTATGCTATTGGGATCTTCTTGACCGGGTGGTTTATCTTCACGTTCTTCATGACGGTGATGACGTTGAAATCCACACTTGCGTTCTTCTTGTTATTTTTCTTTTTGAGTCTTACGTTTTTGCTCTTGGTGATTGCCGAGTTCAGTGGCTCCGCGCCCACGAAGACGGCTGCCGGGGTGTTTGGAATCATCACCGCTTTCATCGCATGGTATAATGCGTATGCGGGTATTGCTAATCCTCAAAACACGTACTTGACGGTGAAGGCCCTTCCTTTGCCCGACCTTCAGAACCGCAGCTAATACAATTGAAGTGATGGCCACTGTGCACAGTTGTGTGATGGGGAGTGTGTATTTACAAACGATTTAATAATTTTGACGTATCAATGGGTAGAAGGTTTTTTGAGTCTCTTGTGTGAGGTTTCTCGGGATGATCTTAGGTATTTTTTTAAGAATCAATATAGGGAGCTCCCACCTGAAGCTGCAAAATCTATACTTGTACAGAAAAAACTATATCACATTTTGGAAAAGGCACTGAGTAGTGAAAGAGCCCGACTTTCCCAAGCCTTACTCTCTCATCCTTACCCTCTCCGCTTCTCCAAGCTGTGTCAGTCCGTTCTGACCCGAGTATGCTCCAAGAACTTCTTCAACTTGCGTCTCAGAAGTGGTTGAAGTACAATGCCCGATTTCGCATCCTCTCTTCTTCTGGGTCTTGGTGTTAGCTCGCTCATTCATCAGATCTTTTGCGTGCTCATTGTCATTTCTTGCAGAATCAAAAATTTTGCTAAAATCTGTTGTGATTTCGGATCCAATAGCAGAATTATCCTCAGCAATTGTATTATCTGATACAATCCTCACGGTCGTCAATGAAATGTTGACAGATGGGTGAGAATGGGCAGTAGGATCTGAGCTTCTGATCGAGTCCGCTATATGTAAGGAGACCCCGTTTTCTTTGCGGAGAACGGTTTGAAACTGTGATTTCCCGTTTCAGTACTTGAGTGAGGTGCTTTGAGTCAACCATGTGTAGTCATCTGCATATCCAGACGTAAAGCTGGCCCCTTGAAGACTCCAAATGTCGATACATCAATCCAGGTCTTGACAGTTGATGGTTTGAGCCTTATGTTGAGATTCAACAAGCAGCGAGAAATACGACTTCACTACGGCTGAACAGAGCTTTTCAATAGAAAGCCCTTGTATGAGAGAGACAAATAGAAGAGAGGGCTGCATGGTGTTTGGTTATATTCCTGGGGTGGCCGGAAAGGGAAAGAAAAGAAATATGCGCTAAAGATTACAGAAAGTGCGTGTTTGGATTCCTTCTACGACGCGAGTCAGCTTGGAGATGACGATGACCATGACGGTGGGAGCGAATCTCGACGGTACTTACAGCAAAAAAGTGCCATACTATCTCCCGAATGGCCCAAGGTTTTTTGTCCGTGATGGCGATGTCCTCTCCGTCAACGCTTTGCTCCCGAGGAAAGAGCATAATTACGGACAAGAGAAACGGGCTTCAACCATAGACTATCAAGATATTGGCTATTGATGGCAAGAGGCAATACCATCTCCGAGCAACCTCCGTTTGGTATGGGCGAAGCAAAGTCTGCTGAAATCGCCAAAATACCAGACCTAATTAATGGGGGAGAAGACAGCGCCCTGAGAGGCAAAATGAGAAACCATCACTGACAACCATCACTGTCAACGAGCGAGACAACGTGTTGTGAGAACATTGATTTGCAGAATTCAATAAGATCGAGCGCGGTGGGAAGATATTGGTACCAGTCGTTTGCAAAACTTCGGAGACGTGAGCAAAGCAGAGTCTTTCGATACTACACGCAATTTACTAGGTATTGGTGGTTCTGCTTTCAGCGATGCAGAGACGTGGCATTCTATATAAAATGCAGAGTTGAGCGATGCAAAACCTAGCAATGCAGAGACTTTAAACTTGACAAATAGTCTACTTTGAAGCAATCTGGAATATAGTGCTTCCAGGCCAAGAAAGTTTTCTGATTAGATAACGATCTGGGAAGCTTCTCCGATTTTAGGAAAGATGAAGTGATCTACCGAAAAGGAATTAAGTAGCATGTAATTGATCTTTAAAATAATCTATGTTCATTTATCCCCCGCTAATCCCCTCAACGACGATTTATTGGAAACAGCCCCATCACGCGAAGTTCCGTTCACCGTTGATGATTCGGATCAAATGAAGGGCTCGACATTTACTCCCTTCAAAGCGCTTTTATTCAAAGTGCTTATGGTCGCCCTTGTCTTTGCCGCCGGTTTGATCAGCTGGTATATATCTCTTGACAGAAATGGCGGCAAGGGCCATACACCCCCGACAGAGTTAGTGTTCGACCCTCTTGCACAATGTTTTGGCTGGCTTTGTGCAGTGTTGTACCTGGGATTTAAAATACCGCACATCTTACGGAATTACGAGCGCAAATCTTGTGAAGGGATTTCATTCATGTTCTTTCTTTTGCATGTTTAGGAAACCTCACGTATGTTATCTCCATCTTGGCGATGGACATGAGCTGGAATTATGTTTTGGTGAACTCGTCTTTGTTTGTTGGTTCTTTGGGTACATTGGGATTGGACTTTACTATATTCGTTCAATTTTTTCTTTACAACGAGTCGAGTAGCGACCAAAGTCTGGAGAGGTCAAATTTTTGTCAAATAAATTTCTTCGAAATGGCTGGCAAATTGGGTTTCCTCATTCGGTGAAAAGCGCATGGACTTACCGATTATGCACGTTAACTTTCAATCTGGAGGGATGGAAACTAAATCACCCAGACTTGAAGTAAAAAAAATTTTTCAAAAAGCATACCTTAGAGTCGGGAATGGATTATACTGGAGAATTGCGTGAATAGATGAGAACTGAACCGGTGCATTGGGGCGAAGAACGGGCATAGTCGTGCTAAACGTTGAAAGAACTTCATATATTTATAAATATTGGTGATTATTAGTAATTATTTGTGATATAGTTCTTTTAAAAGAAACAGATAAATATTGAAGGACGCCGCTTACTTCAGCCTTAGGCGAAAACTATATAATCTATAGAAAACCTAAACACACTTGATTTTCCAGATGTGTACCGCACATCCAGTTTTGGCTGTCGTCCGGGTTTCGAACCCGGGCTTTAAGGCGTATTTGGGTTTATATCACAAACATAAAGAAAAAGTGTAAATATCAAGTGTGTTGAGGTTTTCTATAGAATACAAAGTTTCGCCAACGACTAAGGTAAGCTGCATCCTTCAATACATATCTGTTTCTTTGAAATAAGAAACATAGAAGTATCTTTTTTAGCAATATCTAGTAGTTTTAATATTTGTTTTTCTTCGAAAGGCATTCAAGCACTCTGTACATGGCGATGCGGCAGTTCGAAGCCTGGAAGACCTTGGATCTGTTAGAGGGTTTAATCTACCTTTGGGAAAAGTTCTCAATGGCGGTCTCGGATACTAAGCTGAGGTCCATGACAATAAAATTTTGCTTCGGCCCGACCCTGCTTTCTTTGTCTCATTGGCATCTCTTTGTCAAACATCTGCAAACAACCCAATCTTTGGGTTCGAGTCAATGGAAAATTCCACTAGTTCGCGGGAATCGGCAAAGTAAAGCCCATAATAAAGCTTGAGGGCCAATTCCTTGAATACAGTCGAAAGGTATTTTCATTAAATCATTCTGCACCTTACTCGGCCTCTCTGAGTTTACAATGAAATGCACTAAGGATGGATACAGCAGGTTGGAAATACCGCATGTGGCACATATATTTACTTTGCTCGAGGGATACAACATTCCACAATTCATGGGCTCAACGCTTACTCGCTGTGAAAGTTCCATAAGCGTGTGCCAAATTACTCAAATACACTATCCGGTCTTGTGATATTGGGCCCCCGATATATCTTCAGAACGAGATACTGCTTGATCCTCGTTTGGAATTGGTCTTTCTCATGAAACATGGCTTCCCATCAACTTCCCAAAAGCCGATCAATAATCTCCATTTGAACTCTTTCGGACTGCGACAAGAGGCAGAAACCAAATTCGGCGAACAGTCTCCCCATACCAATTGAGGTAGCACATATTCACAAACTCATGGTTTAATGGTGCCAAGATCGAATTCAATTTCATGGGCAATGTCACACCTAACTTATTCCACCAGTATTTCGTGTTGCTGAATCCGCTGTAAGACGCTTGGGCATACCTATTATATCTGCTCTTTCAGCGCATCAAGGACATTTGAAGCCTGCAACTGCGTCTTTGTGTCATGAATCGGAACATGCGATCTGATATTACAATGATGGAGAGCTTTTAGGTTTTTGTACTGTATCCATTCGTATGTGTGTAGTTGCCTCCGTAGTTTCTCCCATCGTCGTTCGGGGCGAGCCGGTGGGCAAATTTTTAAAAAACCTCCCCGGTTCTTTCTAAATAATACATAATTATGGAACAGGCCCTGAATGCTACGAGATTTGAGGATAGAGCTAGAACTGAATCTCAACATAATTATTTGGACGATAATCGGTGTTTCCTGTACGTTTGGTCGTTGTCAAGAACATTTTCTAGATGTAGCATCTCATGTCAATGAGGCGTATTGCTTGGCAAACTGCTCAAGCTTAGCCTAGGTATTTCGACCTGCTATATCAATTCAAGCATTGTGCTTCAACCACTTCTGAGACGAAAGTTGAAGAAGTTCTTGGAGCATACTCGGGTCAGAACGGACTGACACGACTTACAGAAGCGGGGAGGGTAAGGAGGAGAGAGTAAGGCTTGGGAAAGTCGGGCTCTTTCACTACTCAGTGCCTTTTCCAAGATGTGTTATAGGTTTTTCTATAGAAGTATAGATTTTGT
>JAKTWD010000066.1:0-17256 GCA_030581935.1 Metschnikowia corniflorae | reverse complement strand
TTCAAGTACATGAAAAACAGTGTCGGAAACTGTTTCAGAATCTAAGCAAAAACTTGCTGTCGGTACCATATTTCAGGGTCCAGAAAGACCACCGCTGTTATGAAATTCTGCGTGCACACTTCAATCATGTAAATGACTCCATTCCCACCAAATCTGCAGAAGTCGAATCTATTATTTTCTCGGCATATCAAAATGATGTTATGCATAGCTATGTTTTGCTCTTTGGTTAGTGTCATCTATGCATTCGCAATTCAACCTAGACTATAAGCTAGTGACGGCAACGAGAACCCAAAGTTTCCCATCAAACTCAAAAAAGGTCCCAAAAGAACAACAAAAATTCTGACAGGGATATCATGGATCCAATCTGTGCAACTATGTGCCTGAACATACCTTGGCCAAATTTACGAATACGGTCGACTAGATCATGGACCGCTTAAAGACTTTTCTGGACATCGATTCGACTTGCAAGCGTTTGGCAACGAGGCGGAACTCATCGAGCTGAGCCTCTCCAGAGCCAGCGAGATCGTGACTAGTGTTGCTACATGTGATGGGATTCTTGCACAAAGAGCAAGCTTGCCAAAATCTTCGATGATATGCTCATTTTCTCCGAGGTAATGAAATTTCTTTATCTACTGGTTTACCGGGCCATACGCCTTAAGCTCAGTATGATAGGAAGAGCCGACATCGAAGAATCAAAAAGCAATGTCGCTATGAACACTTGACTGCCACAAGCCAGTTATCCCTGTGGTAACTTTCTGGCACCTCTAGCTCTAAGTTCTGGGGTGTTAAAGGATCGATAGGCCACACTTTCATGGTTTGTATTCACACTGAAAATCAAAATCAAGGCGGCTTCTTCCCTTTTGTTCTACTAGAGATTTCTGTTCTCCATAAGCCCCCTTAGGACACCAGCGTTATTGTTTAACAGATGTGCCGCCCCAGCCAGACTCCCTATTAGACGGTGTTTAACGCAGGAATGGCCCCCGAAGGGGGTTATTCCTGAAATCAGCTTTACGCTACTTTCCCTCAACGTTATAAGTGAAAGAATAGAAGAGATGGGGGTATTTCACGGGCGATAAATCTCCCCCCTATACTACACCCTCCACATCCTTTCCAATGTCAAACTAGAGTCAAGCTCAACAGGGTCTTCTTTCCCCGCTGATTTTGCCAAGCCCGTTCCCTTGGCTGTGGTTTCGCTAGATAGTAGATAGGGACAGTGGGAATCTCGTTAATCCATTCATGCGCATCGCTAATTAGATGACGAGGTATTTGGCTACCTTAAGCTCCCGCCGTTTACCCGCGCTTGGTTTTTCTTCACTTTGACATTCAGAGCACTGGGCAGAAATCACATTGCGTCAAGGTCTGTTGAGAGCATCGCAATGCTATGTTTTACCGACATTACGACTTCCAGGGCCGTCCAATTGCTGAGATCAACAACCACTTAAGATTTTAAGTGAATAAATGACCAACTTGGAGGACTGGGAGGATGCGTTTGTCGCTCAGTGTTGAACTCTTTTTCCAGCTCGAGATAGACTTAGCCCGACCCAAACTCGAGGAGGTATTGAAATGTTATCCCAAACCACGCAGAGTTGAAGATGGCCTTTTGTGAGTGAAAGGAGGTTTGTTCCTGGCCGCCGGAAAGTATCGATACCTTTACTCAATTGTTCTCCATTTACTAGTTGACTTTGGGGTGGGTGCAAAACGGCATCGGTTGCAACCAGTGTTGCGCGTTACGCCAGAATTACGCCAAAATTACGATTTACGAAATTAGAGGCCAGCGTCATTACCACCATTTTTCAAATTACGTTTTCGGGAGCCATCGTAATCGAAAATCGTAATTTTTTTGTAATTATTTCGTAATTTCTTCGTAAATTGTTCCTAATCTTACTGCAACAAATTTAAATTTAAAACATGGAAACACGCTACCGAAAATTGCCATAACATGAATATTACGGTACCATAATCTTCATTAGTATACGACAGTGATTAGCTAAATTACTCTCACTTGTGGGCAATCTCTCCACTTAACACTTTGAAAGGTGTAGATATTGTGTGTGAAGAAATGAGCTGTTTCGTGCCCAAATAGACCTGCTCGGAAATAGCGAATCTATCCGATCATCAACAATGCATGTACTCAATTGATCTCGAGAACTTGACCAGCGTCGACTTCCATCTCATCATCATCATTGTCCTTGATCTCTCTCGCGATCTGGTTGCATACCTCCACGTCATCTTCAGTGTTCTTATTATCAGTTCCACACCCAGGTCAAAGTCATCTCTCCTTCTTTTCCTCACCTTGTCGTTCATCACTGCCATCATTTTGGCTGTGGCTGGTAAAAATTTATTTCTCTTCTTTGTGATGATATCGCCGCATTTTGAAAAAAAGGATCCTGCCGGCGCTGACATAGCTGGAATAGCCAAAATGTCTTTCACAAGCTGATAACGTATAGAAAATTGTCTTTTCCTACTGCGATAATATTCGGCGATATCGAAGTTTTCAGTTTTTCAGCAGGGTAGGCCAGACCCTTTATGGTGACGAAGAAAAGGGAATTTATCCTGCCTGGGCGGTGTCACTTTGTGAGCCGTGTTTGACATTTACCTCATTTCAGAATCGCTGTGCTCCATAGTACTTTTCGTATCGTTTGAACAGATCTTCCAAGTTTTCCTGATGCAAGTTACCAAGACACGCGGCTCTGGTCTGAAAATATCTGAGCTTGTACTCCGGATCAAGAGCGGTGGCGATATAGAGGATAGCCCTGTCACCATAATTTGGAAGCAGACGAGCTCAGCTTTTTCGATTCAATGAAGTTGAATTCAGCCTGTGAACAAGACTCATCCGAAGAGATATCCGTCATCGTAATTGAGCACGCAGAATGGTAAAAGTGGGCTTAGGAGAAGGCGGCGTGAGGCGACTTGTTCTCGTTTCTTTCTTTTTCGATCAGCGAGCGTGGAGCATTCGACTCTCACAAAATCGACGGCCGTGAACACGTGCATGTTCAGTGCTTCTGCTTAGGGCTTTAACCCAATATCTGAACAAGATGTGCAGCACTGGTTAATGAGCGCCTCACTGGAGAAAGACCTTAAAGTACCGTGAAAATCGAAATAAAATCGTAAAAATATCGTACAAAAATCGTAAAAAGATCGTAAAAAAATTAAGTAAAACGTATTACGAAAACATTACAATTTACGAAAATGGGAGTCGTCGAAATCGTAAGTCGTGATCGTAATTTTGTAGCGTAAAAACGTAATTTTCACTACGATGTACGCAAAATTACGCCAGCGCGCGACACTGGTTGCAACTCGCGCTTCTCTTATGGTATGTGCCAATTAACATGCTCATGAAAACACAGGATTGACCGGAATATTCTGAGATTGCAGAATCAGATGTAATGTGGGGCACATTTCGTGTCTTTGGCTGCTTGCACCTTTGAGAGCTCCTTCCATAACTTTTTTTCTCAAATTCAAGTTTCGTGTAAGCAAATGTGATTGTATGTGTGATATTAGGAGGCACTCCATGACTGCTTGCCGTGGAATCTGATAACTTTGTTGGCTCGTATCTGGAACCACGTAAGATGATTTCAATTCGGGCTCCAGTGAAAGCGTTGAGCTGGTGAATCCATGTGTGCGTGGAACAATCGATTTTCACGCTTCAAGGTAACATATTTCTGTTCTCGTGAACGTCCACTTGAAATACAATTAATTCCTTAAAAAAGGATGTGTGAAGAATTTACCTGTGCTTTCCAAAGGAAGTCAGCGCAGTTCACCTCTCGCACTCAAGAGTGGAATGGCTTTATTCTTACTCATGATCAACTAATTCCAACTGCAGGGGCTTCATACATTGCACCAGTGATGTTAAATTACAAAATGTTCGCGCGTAATAATTAGAAATGTAGTAATAATTAGTAATAGTTATTACTAATATGGTTTGTTACAAATTGTAATATTTTTAGAAAATTTGTAATATAATGGCGATGTTACAAATAATTACAAATAGCTACAAATAATTTTAGTTTTAATGAGAGTTTAAAGGCTTGAGGGAAGCTGAACGGAAAGGCGAAGTGACCGATAAACTCCATTTCCGGGGTGGCCGCGAAAGGGAAGGAAAGAAAACTTGAGCTAAAGATTACAGAAAGTGCGGGCTTGGATTCTTTTATGACGCGAGTTAGCTCGGTGATGACGATGACCATGACGGTGAGAGCGAACTTCGGAGGTACTTGCAGCAAGAGAATGCCAAAGTCAAGAACCATATTCGTGAGTACTACAAACTCAACGAAGGCTCGTTTCCTACTGTCTTCCGGATGGTACGAGATCTCTTGTCCATGATGGCGATGTCCTCTTCCTCGGAATCTCTTTCCTCTTAAGTGAAGAGCATAGTTAGCGAAACAGATTTCAACCGCAGACAATCAAGATGTTGGCTATTATTACAGACGAGGCAAGTGTCTACGTTGACCCCCTAACACAGTCGGAAGCTGCCGATAATCAGGATCGTGCTTAGAAACGCTGAACTCCACCTCCGAGCAACCTACGTGTTGAATGGGCGAAGCGAGGTCTGCTGATATAGTCAACATACCAGACCTGGATGATGGGAGAAAAGATCCTGCCCTGAGAGGCAAAATGAGCAACGATCAATGACAACGAGCGAGACAACGTGTACTCCGACAGGTGATTTGCAGATTTTAATAGGATCGAGCGCGGTGGAAGATCTTGTCACCAGTTGTACGCAAAACTTGGGGACACGAGCGAAGCAGAGTCTTTGGATACTACACGCAATTTACCAGGTTTTGGCGACTCCGATTTCAGCGATGCAGAGACTTGGTATTCTTGACATGATGCAGATTTGAACATTGCAGAATCTAGCGATACAGAGACTCAAAACTTGACAAATAGTCTACTTTTAAGCAAGCTGGAATATAGTGTTTCCAGGCTCAAGAAAACTCCATAATTAGATAACGATCTGGGAAGCTTCTCCGATTCAAGGGAGGATGAAGAGATCTACCGAAGTTAAGTTTCGAATAGCATATAATTGATTTCTAAAATGATATCGAGAATGGTTTATGATCGAAAATTGCGTGAGTAGATGAGAGCTGAATAGGTGCATCGAGGCGAAAAGCAGGCATAGCCGTACTATACTATGCCGGAACGTCATATATTTGCAATTATTTGTAATTATTTGTAATATTGTAATATTTTAGTTTTATAATACCAATACCAAAAAAAAGTGTAATAATTAGTAATACTGTATCCATAACAACACTGCATTGCACCATGTCTTTACAGACCGTTCGAGAGACCACAAACATATTGGTGCCTATAGCTCGATTAATCAAATCAGGATTCATGTAACCTTGCCTCATTGTGACAAAAGGCAACAGTCCTATAAGCTGTTTCCAGTTACCTCCATTCAACTTCCAGACATCTTGATGCGTTTCAGAGCAAGCTTTCATATCGGCGATCAAGCATACTTCGCCGTTGCACCGGTGAGACATATGGCACGTTTGTGAAAGACATGAGATGGATTCATTTACTAGACCTGGGCTGTCTGAGCAATTTAGCAATAGGCAAATAGAGGGTTAATGAGTTCACCTTCCAAATACGTTCGTGACCACTGAAGAGTCATTGGCCCCTTCGTCATCTTCGACGTCGTCCGACACCAACACAATATTAGCTTCCCTTCCACCCTTATTCTTTTTTTGGCTATTGGACAATCAACGTCGTTCTGTGTTTCCGCGTCGAGCTCTGGAATATCCTCATCTCGAATACTCCCCAAAGATTTAAGATTTGCTTTCATTCCTATAGTTATTGCCGGGGCTTATTCTTTTTTCTGTTTGAGAAAAGTGATATTCCGCCGGTGCTAATACAGCAGGTGCTAATACAGCAGGTGCTAATACAGCAGGTGCTAATACAGCAGGTGCTAATACAGCAGGTGCTAATATAGCAAAATAGCAAAATAGTCTCGGGCAATCTGGGATATACCGGGAGACGAATCCCTTCGGCTTTTGAGAAACTCGAGGTTTTGCTTTCTGCTCTCAATTGACTCATTATACCTTCCTATCTCGTTCTCAGTGGTCAAATCATCTTTCAAATATGAAGAGTCATACATCTCAAGGCCATCAGAAGGATACCGTTGCTCCTCGCTGGGACTTTCTTGCCCGACTTCTCCTTAGTTAGCCAGACACTGAGAAAAAACCTCATTGAAGTACTTTCTGATCACTTAAACTTTCTGCGCAGGTACACCAGATATTTTGAAATCTTTCATCTTCTGTCATGAATTGAGTACGAAAGCGATGAGTCTGGTCTGAGACGGTCGATGCTTTTGTCATGTAGTAGACAGTATCGAGGGATCCTGCTTTTAGCCTCCGGTAAGCAAGTCTGAGCAGCGCCACGCGTTAAAAAAGGCACGCAATATCTGAAGGATGTATGCTAGCCGGCGGTGCTGACAGCGCAGGCAACTCGTCGGACCACACTTCGCTTACCCCAGCATACATGGATATCAGCAGCTACGATAAAATCCAAGCATTTATTAATGTACTTGCATAAAACCTCAACTGCTGTACGGCGTACGTACGCTGTGTACGGAGCTCCCTCCCAGTAATTTTACGGTACGCCAAATTGTACGCGTACGCTCTCGTACGCGTTTTGCTCTTCACTGATCTCTGGCACCCACACTTGGGAGCTCGGTCCCGAAACGCCCAAATTATCCGTCAGACCTTGGCCAGTCGGCCATCAGTCCAGGTACTCTGCCATCAAGAGTAGACCTCTCGAGGTCAGTGGGTACATCATAACATTCTCTCGCCTTGAGCGCCTCCAGTTGTGCCTCTTTACTGCTCATCTTGGGCAATGACTAGGGCCAACTCCTCAGGACATCGATTATGGTACCTCAAATTCAAGGGCTCATTCCTGAAAGTAAAATCTTGTTCCACGAACTTGACTTGTGAACAGACTTGGCCCTATATATGCGCCCCTCACCAAAGAGCTCCCCATGGAGAGATATGTAACTCGGATGGAATCACCGCATGAACCAAACAGCCAAAGGAAAGATACTCAGGCCGTCTACGTGCTTCGCCATCAAAACTCCCATAGGTGACATCCCTCCAAGTACTGTCGTACATTCCCCATTTATCGAGGTAGCTGCAAACGTAACTGCTTCAGCCAGAAGATCAAGGGAATTGCTGTGTGTATTGCTTCTTGACAAATTCATTGAATGGCAACATATAGAGCACCGCAATAATAACAGAGACCGAAATGAAATAAACGACGGTAACACACTGGAAATATGAGATGAAACAGGACTCATCCGGTTGCCAACCAGGCACCCTTTACGGCCGAATAGCACAGACTCTCTCATTTCAAGGCTGAAACCCGGCTCCTCGGGTAAATCACGGAACGACCCGAAATAATCTGAGTTTCAGCTGATTACTCAAAAATAACCAACATGAAGGCTATACCCCATCCCGGTTCACGGTCTTTGTTCGTCGGCCAAGGCGGCTTATATAAGTCTATATTGTACCCAGGCAGCACAGCCCCGTTTCTACTCAGCCTTGGTCCCGTTGAAAAAATCTCAAGTCTCTCATACGTCAGTGAACCATCTCATCACACAAATCCATCCCAACTGAACAAGCACTCAAGAATCCGCTAGGCGCATATATTGCGCTCCACGCAAGCTCGCACTAAGCCATCGCGGTCGACCGAAGCTGAGCCGCATCTCGCGTGCGCCTTCCCCTTGCGTTTCCTGCACACCGCCTGGCTTCTTGACAAAAGGATGAATTGTGTTTCCTGCACACAGACTAGCTTCCGACAAAACGAAGAATTGCATTTCGCCGCATGGCAGTGCAGGTTGTGCGCAAAACGCCGAAGCGCATGCCGAGGAATACGACCACGCGCATCTGTTAAAAAATTCTAATTGCGGGATCTCGACCTTGGGCCAAGCTGAGCGGGGTACCTTGAGGGATAAAGAACCAAGGAAATCATAAAAAAGAAGAAAATCCACCAAAAAGGCTAGATCCCATGGAAACCATCGACCTATAGCTGCACATATCCACCTCTTGTTTCTCGAGCACTTACATCGACTGCTTTATGGTTTTAAACTGATAGACGTTTGCCATTTTTTCTTGCATTTCCAACATTCAACCCTACAGCCTTATAAACCGCATCATGGGCCAGAAGAAGAGAACCAGTCTCGACTCTGAGGGCTCCGACCACATGCTCTCCGAGCTCAAGGCGTATACGCCCGATGAAGTGCCCCATAAAATCGGGTTTTGGGAGTCGTTCCAACGCAAAACCGAGAAGGACTCGCTACCGAAACCGCTCAAGATGTCGCATCTTGCTGTCATCGCCTTGAGTAGTGGTCTTGGAACCGGTTTGTTGGTTGGGACCGCCGATAAATTGAGGCTAGGAGGCCCCTTGGCCATTCTTGTGGCCTATGCCATAGTTGGTCTCATGTGTATCTGCACAATGAACTCTGTAGGCGAGTTGACGGTGGCATACGCTGAACTCGAGGGCGGGTTCAACGAGTGGTATCGTAAGTTCATCGACGATTCCGTGGCTTTTGCGTTTGGGTGGAACTATTACATCCAGTGGACCGTGGCGATCTCGCTTGAACTCGTAACTGCGGCTTTGACGATAAAGTTCTGGAACACGCTGATCAACTCCGACGTGTTTGTGGTGATCTTCCTCGTGGCGATTGTTTTCATCAACTTCTTCGGAGTCAAGGGCTACGCCGACGCCGAGTTCATCATGAACCTGGTCAAGTTGCTGATGTTGACCGGATTCGTCATCATGGGCCTTTGCATCGACTTGGGCGCGTCTAACTCCGGGTTCATCGGCGGCAAGTACTGGCGTGACCCCGGGTACTTCACCGGGTTTAAGGGTTTCGTCACGTGCTTCTCCACGGCGTCGTTCTCCATGGGAGGTACCGAGTTTTTGGCTCTTTCCGTGAGCGATGTCCGCAACCCCCGCACGGCCTTGCCGGTGGCCATCAGGCTCGTGTTTGTGCGCATCATCTTCTTCTACTTGGGCTCGTTGGTCTTTGTGGGCCTTTTGGTGCCGTACACGTCCCCCAGACTTTTGGGGGCGGGTGATTCTGCCACCAGTGCATCCCCATACGTTTTGGCCGCCTCCATACACGGCGTGCGGGTCGTGCCCCACATCATAAACGCAGTCATTTTGAACTCGGTGATGTCGGTGGCCACGGCTGCGATGTACTCTTCGGGCCGTCTTTTGCGGTCCCTTTCCCAGCAGGGATACGCGCCCAAATGGCTCGATTACACCGATAAGGCCGGACGCCCGCTCCGGGCATGGCTCGTGAGTATCGTCTTGAGCTGTCTCTCGTTTATCGCCACTTTTGAGCAGCAGGCCGTCGTTTTCAATTGGCTCTTGTCGGTGGTGGCACTTTCGCTCGTGTACATCTGGTCCGGGTTGTGCGTGTGCCACCTTAGATGGAGGGCAGCGTTGAAACGTGATAACATCTCGTTGAGTACGCTAGGTTTCGTCTCGTATACGGGCGAGTGGGGCTCGTACTACTCGATTTTCATCAACTTTTTGATCTTGATCGGCCAGTTCTGGGTGGGGCTTTTTCCTGCCGACAAGCCCGACGCCAACAACTTTTTCCAGAACTACCTTGCGGTGCCATTCACGCTCACGTTGTTCGTCTGCCACAAAACGTACTCGAAAACGTGGAAAACGCCTTTCATCAAGTTGAAGGACATAGATATCACCACCGGCCGCAGCATATACGACGCGGAGATCTTGGCCTTGGACAAGGAGGAGAAGCAGCAGAAAATGGAGTCGAGCCGCTGGTTCAGCAAACCTTTTGTATGGTTTTTCTGTTGATTTACGTTGGAGGTGGCCACGTATCGGCGTGCCCAGGGTAGCTTTTAGGATGGTTAGATGACGCGTATAATCACTGTTTTTTCTCTTGGAATGCTCTATGTGGTTTTCAAAACTGCAAATACAGATTCAACTAAAGCTCTTTGGCCAATGCCATGTTACGTGAAAAGTCTTGAGAGGTATCCTGATAAGTACTTTTGGTAGAGCCACCAAGGCAATCTGCGTGGAGCCAAGATTCTTTCGTGCCAGTCACAACTTGCGAAATTGAATCTATAAACAAGGCGCCCTATTTTTCGGAGAATTTAATCGCTTTATATAGACGTGCGGCTTATGTCCGCAGCGGAGAAAGGCGGGACCATGCGCCGCCAGACATTGTCTTTGTTTCTTGGGGCAGGCGTTGACTTTGGAAATCATCCAGAAGCGGCAGGCAGTGGAAAGCCGACTGAATGAGAGAAGACGAGCCAAAGTGACTTTGATCAGGATAGTTTGACCTTTCTCGTATGCAATATACCACCCCGCGCTCGACCACCCACGCTCTCGGCCACCGCGACACGGGAAGCGCGGCTGAGGGCTAAAGCAGTGGTGGTAGTAAGTGGTATTTTTAAAATTTTCGCGATATTTTTGCTTTTCCAAACATTTTTTATTTTTGTGCATATTTATTCTAGTAGTAGTAGATTTTATGCAAGTATTATTAATATTTTTTAAAGAAGGTGTATCTCCACACTAATAGGGGAGAGCGAAAAATCCCCATTTCACAACCGAACAAAACCGCAAGAATGTCCAATCAAGGCTCGAATATTTGATCCCTTTTTACTCAAATTCCAAAATATCTTCGTTGTCATCCTAAATACAGATAGGCTCTTCGTCCAGCTTATCACCAGCTTCGAAGTCTTCGTGATTCTCCACCTCCTCTCCATATCCGTCATACAGAGAGTATATATGACTCGTGTCCAGCTCTTCATCTGAGTTTCCTTCAACTGAGTCAAAGAGTCTCTTTGATCCCAGTCTAAAAGTATAGGTTTGCGAAATACTCTGATCAATCGTTGGCTGGCCTTCTTCTTCTACCTGATTATGAATTTCATTAGGGTGTGGATCGGGAATAACGCTCCTCGACTTTAGTATTTGTCTCTGGTAGAGATCTTCTTCTTGCGTCCGTTAGCATGCACTTCACCTCGGAGAAGAGAGACTCAGACGACGAGAAACGTAGCTCTTCGAGATTTGTAGTATTGTAAAACATCACAACCCTCATCTGGTATCATTTCGTCTAATACCTCATTAGTTTGTTTTCCTCTGCGATCGACTTGCTCTTCAAAGTAATATTTGATTTTAAATACCGAACTGAGCCATCCTCGGGTTTTCGTTTTCTCTTTGCATGTAGTTTCTGCCTCTTTTCGTACTCCGTCCTGTACTTGAGAAAAAGTTTAATAGAGCTTCTTGAACAGCATCTACATTGGTAGATCGAAAGCCATGTGCCCTGAGAATGTCAAACTTCAAACGAGGATCAAGCACTGTCGCGATGGAAAGTTTTTTAGGGGTTCGATAATACAAGACCGGATATTGTGATATTTGAGTAATTTGGCACACGGGTTCAGAACCCCCACAGCTAGCAAGGGTTGAGTCTCCTTGAGTTGTGGAGTGTGATAACCCTCAAGAAATCTAATATTTGTGCCACAAACGGTATTGTGAACCCAGCTATCTGATAATCATCGCCTTGGAGCCTTTGGATTGTAAATAGGGCGCAAGCCCCAAAACAGTTAGATGGTCTCTCAGGCCTCAAACAGCACGCTTCGCCATGTATAAAAGTGCTTGAATATTTTTTAAAAAAAAATATATTTTCTACTAGCTTTTGCTAAAAGAATATTTTTCCAGGACATTTTTATGTTTATCAATGCCACTAGCAAATAACGTACTTCACTGG
The DNA here is from genome assembly GCA_030581935.1 of Metschnikowia corniflorae. NCBI lineage: Eukaryota > Fungi > Ascomycota > Pichiomycetes > Serinales > Metschnikowiaceae > Metschnikowia > Metschnikowia corniflorae. The sequence continues at coordinate 5,516 of JAKTWD010000066.1, read as the reverse complement.
CTTTCGCACCAAACTGGCATTTAGGTCACCGCCTGCATTTTGTGAAAATATAATACCTTTGATTTCAAATATAAACGCTAAAAATACGCTAAAACTCAAAATAAATTAGCGAGCTTTATTTTGACATGTCTGTCTACGATGCCCTATTGTCCCACAAATTCCACAAGTGGATTTGCGTTTTTTATGTGGCTGTGAAATTTTATCTTCTGAGTCCACGGAGTTTTCTAAAAGGGATTAACATTCCCCAAAAAGCTGGAATTGCGTTTGTTGAATTCCTTATTAGACACGTCACTAGCGTCGGCTATACGCTTTTTGGATCTACTGCTTTTTTTGTTCTGCCTGGCATGAGTAACGAGAACATCGCCGAATTGTTTGGCCATCATCGCAAATGAATGTTTCTGCGAAAGCGCGTAGTTTATAACTTTGTCAAAAGAGGCGTTTAACGGATCAGCCACATCCCCAGGACCATTTTCTAGTAATTCGTGATGTGAAGAAGCAAGACTCATTAAATAGCTGTGTTTTGAAGGCGTACTCGAATCATCAGCAAGACTAGAAGATCTACGTGGCGCCAGATCACTTTCTGGAGACACGTCTCTTACCTCGATTCTGATCTTCGATGACACCCGCTGAGAATTAAATGGTATTAAACCGGCAGTTCGAAGCTGCTCCTAACATTTCGAGCAGTGAAACCATCTACCCGAGCATGTTTGTATAGTGCATTGGTCATCTTTATTGATGGGCACACTGCCACCCGCGAGCACATCAAACCCAGTTCTTCTCCGGCCACCTGGTAATATTTTGTCCTTGACTGCCCAAAAGGAGAAAGATCAAGAAATCGAGAATTTCAGGTTTAAGTGAATGGATTACCAGTCAATCAGACACTGAAAAGGAATCTGGCAAGACTGACGGTTTTTGAACAGTTAGGCTCGACAGATGCGCACTGAGATTTGCAACCGGTTGCAGCCATGGAGCTTATCAGGGATTGCAGGCCCGTACACCAGCGAAGGTGGGCAGTTTGCAGCCCGGCGAATTTCAGCAATTTTCTGCATGTTTGGTCATTTTTTCATTTCAGATGTGGTTCTGCGGCTGGTCTGAGGGGGCACGCTGCTTGATTTTTGATTTTCGGGTGTTGATGGCATCCTGATCTGTCTTAATTTTGACACCAGCTTAGAGGAAACATAGGCATGGCGCGATATGTGGAGCGCATTATTCCAACAGAAAAGGAAATTTCGATGCAGACTTTCTCAAGATCGATGCTCAGAAATGATCTGTGTGAAGCGGCATGTATAGACCAATTATTTTCTTTTCGTTGCAAATTTTGTCAAACTTTGGTGTCAAATGACTACCATGTCCGTCAAGTATCAAAAGTCTATTGTGCCTTTCGTCATAGGCTCTGTGAGGGGTAAAAACCTGTTCGAGCCACCGCATGGCAATATCATTGGATGCCCAACCATTCACATTAAATCACAAGGACCAGTCTTCTTCAAGCTCAGCATACCAAGACTCGCAAATTTGCTTACCTCTAAAAGTGATAAATGGGTGCAAAAACAGACCCGTAGCATTGATACTCTCAATTGCGGTCACCCACTCTCAATTTCCATTCTGAACTGATTGTCTTTTCCCCGTATTTCAGACCCTGATACAACTTTCTTTGTCACATTTAAACCCATCGAAAAGCCTGTCTCGTCCACATTGTACACATCGCTTGACTCGATCCCATATGAAGCACAAAAACACATGATCAAACCAACCTTTTAGTACCTTTGAGTCATGGCACTTTGCCCGTCGATAATCAAAAGGTCTCGAGTACTTTGTGTCGAGATTTGGGTGTCATTCCACAAATCTGGAAACGCAATCGGTACCAGCTTTCAAATTCACTTCCGTTCAATGCGACGCGGTAAATGATTTGCCATTCTGCGAACAGCATTGCCTTGCGGGACGAGACCGCGAGAGTCCTTGGTGATAATTCATTTAACTAAACTTTCATCTTCAAATTTTTGTTAGATTGTTTGGTCTGCGGCTGCTTCGACGTGATTTCCTGAACCTTTCCTCCTCCGTTGAAGAGTGCTACGGGACAAATTGAAAGCGCGTGCTACTTCCCGCACTCACTTGATATTACCCTCTTTTAAACTTTTTAGGGTAAATGAGATCCTAGTTTCTTTAACCCAGAAAACTGGAGTTGAATCGACCAATTGTGGTGGCATTGGAGGTGTTTGAAAAAAAAAAAAGTTTATTTTCAGACGCGTCTGTTGTGGCTGACCCAAATACCAGTTTGGTGCGAAAGCCAGTGAAGTACGTTATAGACGAATGTATAGTAGTTGAAGGTTTTATAACAAAGTATGAAAATAGTATGATTTTAAAGTAGCGCAAAAAGACTGATATATTAATAAAAGTAAAAGCACCGCTCGACATGTTTTTTTTTTTTTTTTTTAAAAGAAACATCACATTGGAGTAAACGAAGATCTAAATGTATTCACGATGAAAACATTCGAAGAGGCAGTTGAGGTGGCTAAAAAATTAACTAATCATACTCTTGAATCATAATGCAGAATTTGAAAATTTTAAATCAAACAACCCTATTGCGTCTCAGACCCCGGTTCGAAACAAGGGCGACAACAAAAAGCTGGATGTGTGGTACACATCTGGAAAATTCAAGTGTGTTAAGGTTTTCTATAGAATATATAGTTTTCGCCCACGGCTAAGGTAAGCGGCATCCTTCAATACATATCTGTTTCTTTAAAAAAAGAAAAAAACAAATAAATTAGAATGGTTTAACTTCAAAACTTGCACAATCGTTGAGAACTTACTTGACAGATTCTAATTTTCTTTGTCGATTTTAAGACCAGATGACATCTATGGGCGGAAGTGTGTCAATACAGTAAACCTCGATAAATGAATATCGCGCTAAGTGAACAACTCGATATCTGCATAAAAATACATGTAAATAATTATAGGAGCTCACCACAAATGTTCAGAGACATTTAAAAGTTAATAGGCGAAGCAGAGAGCTTGAGGGCAGTACAGACTTGGCACTTTTTCAACTTCAATTGAATTTGGGAATTTTATTCAAAGTTTAAATCAATTCTTGTGACTTTTACCGCTGCTCACATGACATTCAGGTGACATAGATCATGTGCTAGTCGCGGCTTCACTCAACAATTTCCTTGACGATGAAGCATGTGGTTGTCCGTCTGAGCGTTCGTTGCTGACGGAGCTATATGAAAGCTTTATAGATTTGAAGAAAAAGCTAAGCGATTGGGAAGATACTCACACTGAATAATTACAGCGGTCCAACTGGACATAAATAGTATGAGCAATGCAAAAACATGATAGCACTGTTGAACATATAAAACTAGTATGCTCTAATTAAATTCGATGTAAAAATTTCATTGAAATTTACTCTCTCTTTGTTATTTGTAGGCTTACCTATATTAAAACGAAAGCATGGACATCTAATGATGGCTAAAAGAATTTCAATATCCTATCTTGATCAATGGAGTGGTATGCAACCAGAAAAGGTTTCTATGCAGGATACGTAGAATCAAGAATAAGAATACTAGAAATCCATTTTTTTTTCATGCTGAAATGCTTTTTGTGATGGCTACGGTAATTCATCTTGATATTTAAGCCAAAAGCAATCAACGTTTGTGAAAAATTTATAAATTTTTGTATTTATTGGCTTCGATTAATCGGTTCACAAAATATACTGTGTTTTTAATTAAATTTTTCCGATTTTTAGAGAGCAAATTTTTGGACAAAAAATCTGGATGTGCGGTACACATCTGGAAAATCAAGTGTGTTAAGGTTTTCTATAGAATATATAGTTTTCGCCCACGGCTAAGGTAAGCGGCATCCTTCAATACATATCTGTTTCTTTGAAAAAAAAAATATATATTTAGACAGGTATGATCGTCTCGAAATTCTCTATTATACTCACTAATTTTCATAGTTTTATACATTAGCAGGAATTCACCTTATCAAGAAAACCACCCAAAACCTCGATAAATGAATATCCTCGATAAGTGCATAAAAGCGCGCGGTTTTTATGTATTCACTTATCGAGGTTTTACTGTAGTATATGTCCGAGCCTGTGTGGTATACTGTATGGTAATGTTGATTGGGATTGTTTGAAGGACATGAAGTACTTTCCAAGAGTCACAAACATTACTGTCTCGGTTGTTTCCGATTTTCAAGGGAACCCAGGCATTCATCAAGCAATATTGCCTCGATGTTGCGTCACTTTGATTGCTGCAAGCGTCAATACAATGCTCGTTTCCGGAAGCTATGACGATAAGAGCAAATAGGCATCGGCGATCTTGGTTGGTGATTTCCCAACTCTCTGAAAAGTCAGAAGATTTACTGATTTGAAACACCCAATCATTTATGAGGTGAAACAATCGAATCCTTCTTCATCACTTCGGGGCGTGTTTAGATCACGTGATTATGTAAGTATACCCACTCCAATTTCCCAAATGATGTCCTTCACAACAGCAGAAAAGCAAACTGCCTGAAATCCTGACACACAGCCCAAAACACACAAAACCGACTCGTTTCAATAATTTCTCCTTTAACGCCTATTCACGGCAGCCACGCCGGTTGCTCCCCCGTTTGCTCCCGCCTGTTGCTATCACATCACGTGACATGACCGTGCGCCAGTGCATCTGCTTCATCCACCAAACCCATCTTTTTTGCCACCAAAACACACCAGGATCCCCAAATCGTTCAAGCTAATGTCTGGGCTTGATCCTGAGCTCGGCATTAAGCTCGTAGACCAGGGTGAGCTCGAGTCTACGCTCACACAAAAAGCAAACGATGCGCTTCTCTCGAAGGAAAGCGAATTAGATGAAAAACGGTTGCAGAAAACGACACAGGAGCTAGAGAAAACGCATAAGAAGATTGCCAGCCTAGAAAGCAGACTCACGAATTCTCGTACCAAGATTTCGCAGCGGAAACAGCTCAAAGATGAGATCAAATGGTTTCAGGAGAACGAACTAGAACCCTTGCTTCTGGACGTCCAAGATATACAGGCTAGATTAGACGCCAACAGAGCGCAACGAAGCGGTGTGAAGGCGCACGCCAAAGAGGGAGAATCAGAGCGGGATTTCCTTATCCGGACCGGAAAAATCACTGCGTTTGGGTCGACCAGTGGATTTCTGGCTGCAAATAATGGTGCAGTGCCCTCGAGCATCAATCTCAGAGCCCCTGGATTTGAAGATCTGGGGCGAAACGAGGGGAAGCTGCCGAAGGGGGATAGATCTGATGAAAATAGGGTCTCTGATCCGCAAAAAGGAGACACAATGAACGATAGTAAGGTTGGTGGGGAAGAAACACTGACACCCGCGATTTATCTGGATACCGAAAAATACAACGAAGACGATAAGCTAGAGTTCTTTTCAGAGAATGAAGTGGAGTATGCCGACGAACATGAGTCAGTGGATTCGATATCGAGCGATGACGCCGCCAGCGAGTACGAGTCTGAATCAGAAAAAGTGCCAATCTCTAGTCGACGAAAATCT
>JAKTWD010000065.1:0-28813 GCA_030581935.1 Metschnikowia corniflorae | reverse complement strand
TCACGGGAAGCTTTGACAGTAAAATTGAGGTACCTAGTTCGGGAGAACTGGTAACCAATATATATGATTTGTGCTGCGGAAGCATCTGCAAGATCTTCCCTTTTATGATCATAACTGAGGCATTTTCAGGTGGGAGTTGTTGTGAACGATACGCCGTGTGTTGACAAGTATCAGTGAGTGCAGTGGAGTTAGAAACACAAGTCACAATCCGGCGAACAATAACAAGTCATACTATAAAGATCAGTTTCTTTATACGAATGAACATGAGGTACAATATACTCGGTGGAGTTCTCAGCCGTAAGAGCATCGATATCACATTTGAACCACAAACTACCACTGACGATCCATCGAAGTGAGAACGGAAATCCCGATGATCTTTGGGTTTTGTGTTTGAAATCGATTCGGGCGCGTGCAAATACGAATGTAGGCTCCGTCGCAATGGAATGGCACTGTGCCCACTAAAATCCGAGGATACCTATGGAAGGCAGAGTGTGGTGAGCCCAGCTAAAACAACGATGTATACATTTCTTTCCCAATACGTATGTTTTTTGGATTTGACATCAACATTTCAACCTTAGCGTGCGCCGTTCTCTCGAGTTGACACGCTTCTTCAATGAGAAGCATACGTTACGATTATCACCGTAATCAAATGCATCAGAAAAGCCCGAGGAAGTCACTCCTCCAGCCTCGAAGTGGTTCGACCCAAACTTGAACCAAATTGTTACTGAAAGTCTCACCAACCCAGTATCAACATGTCAAAAAACGGAAGACAACTTCCTTCATGAGCTCTAAGCCCCTTCCACCAAACGAGTGAACGTTTGATCGAGTCCAACACCAATCAAATTCCCCCTAAAACTTGCATGGCCGGAACCGGACGTTGCACCACCGGGCCCACACCCACGCACCCACACAGGCCACCGAAACACACCCCTCAAACACTATCCACATCTTGTAGTCGTGCTCTGAACCAGTGTTGATCACTAAAGACGTGAAGAACATGCCCAAAACAATCAAAAACGCCAAGCAAAAGTATAGCACGCCGTAGTGTTTCCCAAATTGCGAGGCAGGACAGATCTGGCCCAAACAGGCCGCAATCAAGCTCAAAACAGCCGAGCTCAGGATCCCATAAAGCACAGTAAACGCATACAAGTACGGAAGACGACCGTTGGAGGGTGTTAAGAGTGCCCACACAAAGACCATCGAAAAAACCGACGTCACCAACATGACGTTGAAACGGCCGTATTTGTCCGCCAAAAGCCCAGTGACCAATCGGGCGGGGATGCCGCTAACATTGACAATGGTAAGCAAAAGATAAGACTTCAGTTCGGGCACGCCGTTGGCCAACGCAAACGAGGCGAGGTAGGTGAGGATGGTCATGGAGTTTAGTTCAGCGAGAAAAACGGCAACTGTGAGCGAGACAAAGCGGATATCTCTTAGCGGGGCAAGATTGGAGAAAACGTCCAGGAGGAGTCTCCGCCAGTTTTGCGATATTTGTACTTGCGGGGCCTCGGCCATAGGAGCTGCGGAAACAGGGTCTGTGACTGTAGTTCCTGGCTCATCAACAGTCCCATTTTGGGCCAAATTCTTGGGTTGTTCTTTTCGCTCCTTTACCGTGAAAATGGCCACCATCATGCAAGCAAGACAGATGAACGCCAAGATCCGCATGGCCCACTTGTATCCCAACAGTTTGTACAAGTTTTGGAGCATAATGACAAACACAGAAGAGCCAATGAGACCGCCGACGGTGGCCGTGGAACACGCCATAGCCCTTTTTCTGAGGAACCAATGCGACATGACCCCTATCAAGGGTACCATTGCAAGTGAGGTGCCCAAAGCAGTAAGAATGCCAAACGATAGAATGAACTGATACAACTCCTTCAGTTCGGCAGTGGTCATGAGACCCACAAACACGAACAACGTGCCCAAAACCAAAAGTTTTTTGGCCCCGTACTTGTCGAAAAGGCCCCCGAAAAACACCCCGCCAAAGTACATCGTGCCGAGGTGCAAGGAAAAGATCCACGATACAGTGCTGGGCTTATAGCTGGCCAATTGGTTGCGGGAGACATACGCCTCGATTGCACCCATGCCGTTGGGGATGCCAAAGTCGGCAATGAGCCCGAAAAACGCCCCAAAAAGCACCATGTACGCGTCTACGCCTCCATCGGGAAAATCTTCGGGATTCACCTCCAGCTGGAACATCACCAGGTCGTCTAGAGTTTTCTCTAGCGTTTTGGCATTGATGGTTTTTCTTTGTGAGAGGTTCTGGTCGTCCTTGAACTGGCTCTCGATGGGGAACTGCTCCCGTTGGGGAGCCATCTCGATGATTTCAACCGCCGCAGGAGTCATTCCACGTGGAGGTCTGGTTTGTTTTATGAGTCTATCACGGCTGCTCGCAGCTGTTATGTTTTTGGTTTTGATAGACAATCGCCAGATCAGTGGGTATTCAGTCAAACGCTCTAATGATTCCCTCGATATTATAAAAGGGTCGCCTGTGCTCCAAGTATCCCTACGTTGTCTCTATAACCTTGACAGATGATGGTAACCGTTTCGCTATAAGAGAGGAAAATCAAAAATTATAGAGTTTTCACCGTGGCTTAACTTAGTCAGACTTTCCGATCGGAATCACGCTTATCGGCCAAGAATGGTTTGTAGCCTGTGTCCCCGCGTTTAACTTTCCGAGAGGCAAGGCGAGTAGTTATGAATGTGGGATTGATGACATTCAGTTTTCCAATCGAATGGAACAGGCGGGGAGGGTCATAAACTGCTACGTGTGTACTCGATAGAAGAAACCCGTGGTCTTTTTGTAAAGTTTGTCTACTCATATAGATAAAACGGTGTAGTTTGGCGCGGCGGAAATGAGCGGAATTGATCTGAGGGTCTGAGGCAGTGTTGCGCGTTACGCCAAAATTACGCCAAGATTAAGGTTTACGAAATTCGAGGCCAGCGTAATCACCACCAATTTATTTATTAACGTCTTTGGGAGCCATCGTAATCACCATCGAATTCGTAAATCGTAACTTAAGCGTAATTTTAGCGTGATTGTTCGTAATTTTTTCGTATGTTTTCGTAATTTATCCGTAAATTGTTCATGATCTTACCGCAACAAATTCAAATCTAATTGTGTTGAAATTGTGGATTCATGTATTTACTTACTTCGATACTGTGTTCGTAGAGATCTAAGCGGAACGTATTTCATTTTTGTCAAGTTGAGTGATGTGTGAAGAAGTGAGCTGTTTCGTGCTTAAATAGAGCTGCTCGAAAATAGCGAATCTTTCCGATCATCAAGAATGCGTATACCCAATTGGTCTCGACAACTTCACCAGCGTCGACTTCCATCTCATCATCGTCATTGTCCTTGATATCTCTCACGACCTGGTCGCACAACTTCTATAGCGATATAGTTTTTTTGTCGGCGGACTTCGTCCAATGATTTTTTTCCGTAATATGATGTTTCTTTTTTAAAAAAAACAACTCCACGTCTTCTTCAGTGTTCTTATCATCAGATTCCAAACCCAGGTCGAAGTCATCTGGCCTTCCTTTCCTCACCTTGTCGTTGACCACTGCCATCATTTTGGTTGTGGCTGGTAAACATTTTTCTCCCTTCTTTGTGATCATATTGCCGCAATTTGAAAAAAAGGATTCTGCCGGCGCTGACATAGCTGGAAAAGCCAAAATTTCTTTTGCAAGCTGATAAAGTATAGGAAATTGTCTTTTCCCGCTGCGATGATATTGGACGATATTGTAGCTTTCAGTTTTTTCAAAAAAGTAGGCCGCTAATTCTTTTTTTTTTTGTCCTCAGACCCTTCATGGTCACTGAGATAAGGGAAGTTTACTCTGCCTGGTCGGTTGTCACTTTGTGAGCCGTGCTCGACAATTAGCTCATTTTGGAATCTCTGTGCTCCATAGTACCTTTCGTAAAGTCTGAACAAATCTTATAAATTCTTCCTGATGCAACTTACCAAGACACGCGGGAACGATTCTCTGGTCTCAAAATATTTGAGTTTGTAATTTGGATCAAGAGCGGGGCGATATAGAGGATAGCCCTGTCACCAAAATCTGAAAGCAGGCGAACTCAGCTTTCTCGATTCATCGGAGTTGAATTCAGCCTGTGAACAAGACTCATCCGAAGAGATATCCGTCATCGTGATTGAGCACGCCGAATGGTAAAAGTGGGCTTAAGAGAAGGCGGCGTGAATGAGGCGAGTTGTTCTCGTTTCTTTTTTTTTCAATCAACGAGCGTGGAGCATTCGACTATCACAAAATTGACGGCCGTGAACACGTGCATGTTAGGTGCTTCTGCTTAGGGCTTTAACCCAATATCTGAACAAGATGTGCAGCACTGGTTAATGAGCGCCTCACTGGAGAAAGACCTTTGAATACCGTGGAAATTGTAATAAAATCGTAGAAATATCGTAATAAAATCGTCAAAATATTGTAATATAATCGTCGAAATATCGTAAAACAATCGTAAGAAAATCGTAAAAAAATTCAAGTAAAACTTATTACGAAAAAATTACGATTCACGAAAATGGGAGTCGTCGTAATCGTAAATCGTAATCGTATTTTTGTAGCGTAAACGCGTAACTACCATTGCGACTTACGCAAAATTACGCCAGCGCGCAACAATGGTCTGAAGGGAGGGAAAAGGAAAGGAGGTCTTTTTAGCCTTTTCAAACTCCAATACAGGTGAATCTGGCTACAAGTATACTCTTTACAAGACTTTCTCGCGAAATTTAGTAATCCTGGGCGATTTTCGAAATCTTGGAGAATTAAGAATATCTTTACATAGTTAAGAGCCATAACCTGGACTCTTTCCTGGATTTCTGGAAATATCGTGTTTTTCTCGGAATATTTCAGTAAAAACTTGTAATCAAATCGCCAAATCATCAGATGAGAGTGTATTTGCACTTCAAAGTTTTCGAATTTTGCCATGGGGCAGAGGACAGTGAGTACAAAAAAATACTTTCAAGAAGAGTTGTTCAAAACGGATACGCGTGTGCGTAGCGTTGTGTTAGGTAATCGTTGCCTAGACACTTTCGTGGCGTAGCCTTGTCCCAACGCTACGAGCGTAGCATATTACCTGCATTGAAATAACATTGAGCTGTATTTACATGAGGATCAGCGAGTCTCGAGTGGATCAACGCAGCTACTAGTAGGGGTGACAAAAGCGAGCTTCTAGTTAAGGAAAATGCTACACAAGAGAAAGACGAAAACGTGCTTTGTCCACAAAGTGCTGCCAGGTATCAAGATGTTTTCTTTCTAAAAAAACAATTGGGCAACTTCTTGAAACTTCCTTTTCGTCGTGGCTAGAGGACTGTCATTATTTTTACCGATCTTGCAAAGGCATGCCAATCCTGATTGTAGCGACATTTCAACTTGAGATAAAATTGCTCCCGAGGGCGCTGACACGGCAGGCACAGCGAAACAGTCCTTCTCCATGCGCGGAGTTATCGGAAAACGATTTTGATGAATCGTGTAATAAGCAAGGTCATTCATGCTTTTGCTGAGATAAGCTTCAAGTTCGCTACTATTGCGTTCTGTTGCATCGTCATCGAGGAAAAGCATTAGATGATTCGGGGCAGTGATGGTATTATCTGCAATTTACGCGAGGAAGTATGTGGATCTTTGAGATAATTTGTATTAATATCTCAAATATCCAGTTATTTCGGTTAAGAAAGTCCTTGAATATTATTTCGGATATCCAAGCAATATCTCAGATACTCAGATCCTTTGAGATAATTTGAGACAATTCTAACGAGTTCTTGAAGACTCAGAACCGCCACTATCACCGGCGAACTCGACGCAAATCGAGGGGTGTGGGCGATCTGCAATCTAACGATATCGTCAACTTACAAGACGTGGATATTGGGAGGAAAAGAATGCGATCTGAGGCCCGAATAGAGCAATGCTCAATGAATACGAGCGAAATGGAGTGTGCTGACAACAGTGATTTGCTGAAATGAACAGAATTGGAAGATCTATGTGCCACTCGTACGTAAAGACTGGAAGAAGAGAGCGAAGCAGGGTCTTTGAATACTACACACGATGTACCACTTTCAAGCGATGCAGCATTCAGCGATGCAGACTCTGTGGTCTTTTGGCATAATCCAGAGTTGAGCGATGCATAATTGAACGATGCAGAGACTCTAATTTCAAGACATGGTCTAGAGTTGATCGAGTTGGGTAATGTTGATCCCAGGCTTAAGCAAGTTCACAAATCAGACGGCGTTTTGGAAGCGTCTCCAGTTCAAGTGAAGAAGAAGAGTATATTTGAACAAAATATGATTTATGTTTGGAATTTGATTGATATGGGTTAGATCTATAAAAGTTTGTAACGAAATGGTAACTGAACATGTGTTTTTGGGCGGAGACAAGGCGTAGCCGAACCACACAAGGGTGTCTTACTCTCTAAAAAACATTGTATGCATGATTCTGCCAATTGCCTGAATTTATTTGATGATATCTCAAATATCTGAATTTCCGAGAGATCTCAGATATCTTCAAGAGAGAAAAGTTATTTCAGATAATCAAAAAGTGAGATAATTAGAGTTACTTTGTGATTACCATCACTGGTATGACGAAGACCAGCATGCATTTTCGGCATATCTATCCTCTCTTCACAGTACCACCACAGAGGTCTCTCAACACCTGCAACAATCCTAACATGTGTTATTAGTGTTCAAAATCTAGCCAAAACTCTTGAAGGTTACCAAACCTAAGGCAGCAGCTCTCCGCTCCCAATGTTTTTACTATGTGGAAGGTAGATTGTATTAACTATTCATATAGAAGGTCCTGGCATACGGCAGAGAAGCGAGCTAATAATACTTTTGTCAGTGAATTGCACATAAAGTAGGCTTCTTCAATCAAGCTAGATCAAGATCTCACTCTTGATAGTCTTTATTCTAAATTGGCGAAGAATCTAATTTTTCTCCAATCAAACGAGTGTCATTGTCATGGACGTCCTTGAATTACTCACACAAAGAGACCTCTGACACATCGCCGCAAAATGTGACGCTTTTCGTTTAATGAGAGATCCGAGATTCCAAGTACCGCTGTGAATTGAACTTTCTACACTTTGCCGTTCAATTGCTTACTCAAAAGAGCCATACTATTGCCAGGCTTCGCAACCATTCAATAGCACACCCGAAAACATGCCAAGTGAAACAGCCACTGGATATGGACTCTATAAAAGGGAATTTCCTAGGGACGGGATCCCTGAGATTACGCCAATTTATCCAAACTTCGATCTTAAAGAGATTTCAGTCTAAATCGCCAGAGCCTAACCTGTCGGGGTAGGTGACCTGCATATAGTCACAAAACGTCTACCACAGCCCAAGAACCCTAGACACCTTCTTTCTCTATAAAGTTCAAGATTGGTAGTCTCCTTACCCGATATCATAAAAGTAAGAGGGAGCATCAAGTTTCCATTCAGTCTACTACAGCACTGACCAGTTTCTCAATATGCAGTCCGTTTTCTACAGCACGTGGCTGCGAGCCACGACACCAGTACTAAAAACATAACTAATCTCGAAGTACGCCAAATTCTGTATAACCTGTGGTATGAGTCTGGCCCAGCTTTCTACCCAAGAAAGGCTTGATGCCGCACGTAAGAAATTCAAAGAGTTGAAGAAACTGCACAGGTTTCCCCTTCTGAAACCGGACGCTCTGTCCAGCAAAGTGCACCAATTAGAGACTGGTTTTTCTGACGGTACGGCTCCCAAGACATCCACGGATGAACTCTCGGAAACGATTGAGAGGCAAAAGAACGAGATTAGAAAACTCCGTGACGAAAACGCCCAATTAAAATTGGAGAGCTCGAGCTTGAAAGACCACGTTGTAGATTTGGAGAGACAGATTGAGAATTTAAAGGCAAGTCATTCGAAAGCTGACGGCGATGAAGAAAATAGTTCTGAAGAACTTCCAAAAGCGATCGTGGAGCCTCCGGCTGCAAAATTTACCGAAAATACAAGATCCAACAACAGCGGCGATTATAAGGAAAGACTTTCGGCATGGAAGGGCTGGCAGGTGGACATGAGAGACTGGGCAGGCTGTCAGAGCGCACAGGTGGCGATCTAGGCGATGTTGTAAGGGGGGATTGTGAGAGAAAGGCTTGTGAGATTTCGGATCTGCGACACATTAATGAATGGGATTTGTAAGTGCTTAGCTTTGATGAGGGGTGAACAAGATTCTGGTGCTTTTTCAGTCAATGCCCTCAATTCTCATTTTTGATGTTTGTTCATGGTTCTTGCTGGGTGTCAACTGACATCATTGCGAGAGTATCATCACGATCTTTCAACCTTGCCTCGATGTCAAACGCGTGTACGTCGAATCTCATATCAGCAAGGACTTTACGGTCTATGACGCTATGCATCAAGTCCTTAATTTGTCTAATTCTGGCCCGACACGTACATCTCACAGATCGAGTTATGAAATTTCCTGGCCCTTTCGCTGTAATAAAGTGGGAGTCTTTCGATTGTGGCATTTCGCTTGGAATCTGGTTCACAGTCCAAGTGTATCACCACATTTAAGGGCACCAAAGTTTGGGAAGACAATTACGACAAGCATAACCTTGAAGGTAACGGAAAAATAATGGGGCATCGGATATTTAATATAATTGAGTGCTTTCGATGTGATATTGGGGTGTGCTTATGTGCTGAATTTGGCCTGAGAACTGCGCTTTGTTTGACTGACGTTGGTATTCTTTGCGAGTTCCAGAAGAACAGTGTTCACGGGACGAGCCAGTGCACAATAACAATGAGTCTTCGAAGTGGCAGGCGCTCGTCTTTTGCCATCCATACCCCGAAAAGTGCCTCTCAGTCATTCATTAGTGAAACCGGAGAATGCTCGAATTGAAATCACGATCATTGATCGATCCACATGAATCTGGCAATACTTCAATGCGCACCGCATGTTAGAACGTCTATGACCAGGATATCCTCATACGCTCAGATCGACTAGCGTGTCCCAAACCAGCCCTTGTTGTAATCAACTATTGCGAGAAACACGGTTCAAAATACACCACACCGACCATTGCTAGTGATGGTGCTACGTGGTAATGTGCGACGCGTTACTAAGGATGTATGTCGTGGTGACGAATATGTGTGAAAGAATGGGCGTGGTCTTCTCTTACTCTTTATTTCAGGATGATTCCGGCATTTATTGATTAAAACGTGAAATCATACTCATTATTACAGTCGGCGGAATTGAGGGCTGCAGCCCAGGGTGATCTGATGGTTTCCATCTTTCCAACAAAGAGACATTGTCTTCTTGATTGACCTATTCCGTCAATGGAAGACGTTAACCAATAGGTGTTCAAACAGAGACTCCTTCGTTGAGCTGAGCGGATCCTTTTGCGCTACGCCTTATCAAAGCAACGCGTGGTATCGCATCCATAACTCAATAAAGCAGTCTTGATAGCAATTAGTGTTTTCATATCCGCACAATAATCAAGAACTTTTACCATCTACCATCTTGAATGCCGTGCGAAAAGCGCTATTTGACTCTTTCACAAGTACAAAACCAGGACGAAGTACGGAAAGAGACAAAGACTTCTGAAAAACGAGTCGATGCAGATGGAAGAAAGAACATGAGGATTGTATTGTTGGTCAAACCACAGATCCCGAACAACTATGTTCCCGTCATCTATGAGATGCAAGAGACTTTCCAGGTGAAGGAGAAGGCCAGTATCATAATACTGCTTATCTTAAAGTGTAGTTCTCGAATAAGAATTCGCAGCGATATCTTGTTTTCTTGACCTTAACCAATTACACTGTGTATGTTTCTTAATCTGCTTTCTTCAAAGCCTTCTGTTTTCGAACGTCTATCCCGAAGATGTAGCCTACACATGGGAGATCTGATGACGGCCTGGACCACCTGGTTGGAGACAGTAATGATCTAATTGATGTTACGTCAGGCTTATCTTCACACCATACACACGAACGATTGTAATGAACAAAACACAAGATGCATTTGATATCCTATTTCTCTTTTCAAAGAATCAATTGTATTATAGGGGGATTCCACCTGATGCTACAAAATCTATACTCCTATAGAATAACCTATAATACATCTTGGATGCGGCACTGAGTAGTGAAAGAATCCGACTTTCCCCAGCCTTGCTCACTTCGCCTTACCATCCCCGCTTCTGCAAGTCGTGTCAGTCCATTCTGATCGAGTATGCTTCAAGAACTTCTTCAATTAGCGTCTCAGAAGTGGTTGCGCCCTTTCTTCTTGAACAATAACTCGGATAACAGTTTCTACGTACCAATTGAGGTTGCGCATATTTATGAACTCGTGATTCAATAGCGCCAACATCGGATTCAATTTCATGGGCACTGTCATGCCTAACTGATTCTACCAGGATTTCGTGCAGCTACATTAGCTGCAAAGATGCTTGAGCATACCTGTCAGATCTACCCTTTCAAGGCATAAATGACGTTTGAAGTAGGTGCGGTCTTCGTGTCATGAATCGGAACATGAGATCCGAAACTAAAAAAGAGAAGAGCTTCTAAATCTTTGTGCTGTATCCATTCGTATTTGTGACATTAGATGTTCAAATGTCATCGGCTTAGTATACACATATTTTAATCATATATCTAGATCGCTATATAAGCCCTTGGTGGGGTTTGAACGCTCACAGCAATGCCACGAGAATAGATGTATGGCCCTGTGATCAGTTACTAGCTGCTGCATCTTGACCAGAGCCCCGAATATATACTTATATTGATTATTAATATACCCGGCCATACTTTGCAGCCGTGACGCAGCACGCCAAAATTCCGTCCGGCTACATAACCCACTAAGAGAAATAATTATGACACAAAAACAGTTGGTGGTCTGGTTCGCTGTGTAGAAAACCTCCGCACGCTATAATACAAACATTCCAAGTATCTTGACTGAATTCGTCAGGGCCTAAACTGCTGGGGTAGGCGACCTGCACATAGCCAGACACCAGCCATTGTTTCTACCAGAGGCTCTGACATATGGATTGATCAGAGTTTGTCGCAAATTTAAACATAAATTGTGATCAAAAGAATTGTTCCCTGGACTCGCTTCAAAGAACCCAGGGGCATACTTCCTTGATGAGGAGCTGAACGAGGGTGATCCATACGCTCGGAGATGGAGAGGCATGAGGCCGAAGCTGGTGAAAATGTCGGATGCCGACAAAGTCATTTCCGACTTTATGTAAGAAGGGAGCGATTATGCAAGTGATTTTGGAGATCACAGTACATTCTTGTGGTTATCAGTTTGGATATGGGGATCTTACGCTCACTCCTCTTAGTGTGGAGCAGAGTTTTGGGTAATTCGTAAATATCGTCAACATCGTGATCGAAATTGCTATTTACGATGATTTTTGAAAAATTTATTACGATTACGATGACCAGTCATCTCGTAATTACGAATTACGACATTTACGAATTCGTAAATTGAACGGGGGGTTTTGACAGTCGTAGACAATGCAACACAGATGGTGGGCCTCTCAACACTATCTGAATCTTCATTTTCTACAATAGACGTAAATTAACAAAGAAGAGAATCAAATTGCAGGCAGAATTCATCAAAATGTTGGTCTTTCTCAAAGATATACGTAAGCTTCCCGGATGTGAGAGGAATGGCAGGGATCGGATCGAAAACGAAAAGGCGGACACTGAGTGTGAAGATTAAGAACCGATGAGCTGGCCGACGAGTCAAGCGACAGTTGAAGCGAGGCCTCCAAAAACTCCGTCGAGGACATGAACAACCTTGAGTTCGACGACGTCAGTGACACTTTTGTCGAGGAAATTTCTGAAAACATTACCGAAAACCTGCCACAAAGTTCGCGTTCACATGAGTGATATAAATTACGTACCAGGGGACAAAGGTTACAAAAATGAAATGCTGGGAAGTACAGTGGTGCTCGATGACCAAGTTGTTCTCGTTGCGGTACTTTTCAGAAGGCAACTTCATCTCGATCCTCAAACGTCGAGTCAATTTCTGAAAGTTGCAAAAGGCCCTGTAAAGTATGTTGACTACTAATAGATTATATAAAACCTAGGGCACATTAGCTCCCGTGGCTGGTTCCCTTTGCGAAATGTTAGGGTTGATTGTTCGTCATGTTATTATTAGCCAAGACACTAAATTACGAATCGTATTGCGATAAAAACCACAACTCTGGTGTGGAGAAGCACCGGTGAAAAGAAATACTAGAATACTAGATAAAATTGCTAAGAGTGAAATGAATAAACCTAAACAGAAATACTTTTTCAGGAACTTTTCTTGTGACATGGATATCGTGAAGGATACTAAAGATACGAATAGCTAACAAGACTGATTTAGATAAATCTTTCTCAGCCACGTCCGTCTGATAATCCAAAACCATACTATTTATGAGAGGTCTATACAGATAGTTTGGTCCTACTAGAAATAAATCCCTAGTCTGAAATTACAATCAGTGAAAGGTCGTAGCCTGACTACCATCCGACTACATTCCCTCTCCATCAAACATCCTGTTGAGTGTCACTATTCTATTTACAACCCCTTTCCTACTTCACCCTGCACAACACCATGCCCTCCAAGTCCCTCTTGGCCGCTTCCTGGATCTCTACGATGTCCTTATCTGGGGTTCTCAAAAACATCACTTCGGCCGGCTGCAAAGGCTTTACAAATCTCACCGGAAGACCCAGCGCCAATGCCTTGACTTCGGTGCTGGTCATGTTCACCTTTCTCCCCGGTTTCAGCACCATAGACATGTCTCTGATCACGGGCATGTTTTTCCTATACTTCAACCCCACCCATAGTCTACGGGTCGAGATGTTGTCGGGGGTGACTTCCACAGGATGCAGGTCTGGGCCCGCCGTAGACCCCTTATGGATAGAAGAGATGAATCCTTCTTTATACAAGCCCAAAGCGACCTGTAAATGTAACCTTGAGAAGGGAATGGATGTGGTTGAAAGTCTGACGTTGGTGCAGTTCTTTATGTGCGCACAGAGGTTCGACAAGTGGACCAACGACATCTTTTAAAAAGGGATTTAAACGGATTTGGGCGTTTTCGAAAACCCTTTTAGTGGATCGGTATTTGCAAAGCCAGTCCAGGATAATGCCGATCCTTCACTGCGCCTTTTTACTCTTCGTTAGAGTAGTGTATCACGTGACGCGCCCGGCACCTGCGAGAGCCGGTGGACTCATCATTCTTTGAAGTCTCTATTTATCACAGAAAACGTTTGTGACGAAAAAGGCGGGGTTTGGCTAGGCGTTTTTTCACGATAATCCCAAAATTCTCCCCAAACATGTTCTCACGCTTGGGTGCTGGAGCCCGTTTAGCAGGCTTATACAACGCCCGATGTGCTCGTGTAGCCAACTTTACAGTCCCTTTTCAACCCCGATTTTTGGCGCAAAAGGCGCCCCAAAAGGTCCCTGTCAAGCGCCAGAAGACCCCTCGCGTCAGATACTTGCTTGCCGTTGTCCTTTTATCTTTTGGCTGTCTCCATTTGGTGACCAGTAAAGTCAGTAAGAAAGCACCGCGGACTTCTTTCTCCGAGCGGGAATTCGAAGACTACGAAAGGGAAACGGGGTTGAAGCGCCGCTCCAAGTTGGTTCCTGTTGAAAAAAACAACCAGTATGCATTCTACGCCGTGCCCTTTGTGCACGATCTGAGTAAAATCTTAAAAATGTTAGATCTGGTAGCGCCTTCGGACCGCGAGGTCAAAGTGATATTGCCGCTGGAATTAGTCGAGAAGGAAATCGAGGACAAGGGCCGCTACTCGTATTTGTTAGAGGACTTGAAAGCCCAGGGCCGATCGCTACCCAAAGGCTTGATTACTGCATTGGTAAAGCAGGAGATCAAATTGTTCATGAACACCACCAAGGGCCAGTACGACACCAGCATTGTGTTGATGAACTACCCGCGGACCACAGAGGAGGCTATCAAGTTCGAGAACGATGTGTCTAACATCGAGGCCTGTCTTGTAGTCGCACGTGACTTCGAGAGGTATGCCTCGCTGGAGATGGGCGAGGACGCCGTGAGACTGGTCAACAATGTGTTGGGGTATTTCGATACTGTGGATAAGGTGAAGAGGGTGTAGGTGGGTTTGTTTATGAGTTTTGACTGCTTGAGACGGTTCTAGCTTGGTCGTGGAATGACACTTGTTACAGGGATTTGGTGGAGAAGGATAGAGAGCTTTCGGGCGTATTACGAAGAAACTTTCTTTGGTAACGGTCTAGATATTAGGAGCCAGGTGGTACGAGCTTCACCGACAACTTGTACATACGGCGTGCCTGCACCTGCTCTCTCTACTTCTGACGTTTACTTTTGTGGCTGATTAGAGGTATGTGAAGATTGCGATTCAATTGTCGTCGATATCAACCGGGGAAGGATGTAATTCTCCATATATCAGATGAAATGGGAGGTTCAGCTTTGGTTATTTCGGGATAGGGACCAATCTCAGATTTCGAGCATACAAATCTCTTGTGAATCTAGCTCTTGTGGCCTCACTTATCTCAACCCGAGAAGTACCAACGTGGTTAAAGACAAGTGTGTTAATGCGAAGATGTGAATTGTTGTGTGAAAGTTATAATCTGAGAATTCGCTTTACTCCTATGAAATAGGACAAGTGAATGGAAGAACGAGAATGACGCTACAGCAAAGTGGGATTTTGGATTCTGCTGAAACCTTGGAAATGGAAGCCTGCTGTTTCATCTGGGTTCATCAAAGAGAGGTCCCAAGTTGTTTTAGGGCTTAAGGACGGTAACTCGAAGATCTCAAATGATAGTTGTTCTGCAATGAAAGAGAGGATATACTCAAACATACTTCAGGTAGATGAAACGCTGAAGAGGTGGTACTCAATTGTCCAGCTATCGCTTAATTTGGCAAACCATGGACCCGCCCTTGAAAATTTCGCTGGAACTGGGTAACTTTGGATTTGAGCGAGAACATGAACTGTTCAAGGAACACGCATGATGATGACCAAGGTCTGTGGGGTACTCCATGCATAATTGACGAACCTATAGAATCAAGTCCATCCTTATACCTCAAAAGGACTATATCAGAGTCTAGTCAATTCTCATTGTTTTAGGTTTGAATCACAAGTTGGCAGCTTCACCACAAAACTAGTGAAATGGTGACTTCGCTAATGAAGAGGCTCTGTACACGTTTCTCATACTGCTCATCCCATTCATCCCTTATACCATTTATACCATTCATACCATACATACATGATTGTTAATATGAGCCAGTATCATTAGATATTGAACCCAAACAACAACCCTATAGTGATGCTGAAAACCTGACCTCTTCATCTTTTATTCGAGTCTCAGTCATCTTCAACCCTAGCACATTCCTAGTACACCTATCTTTTCCTGATACCATCACTGTTCTTCATAAAGAGAAATCCGATCGAGAACCCCCTAGAATCTCGAACTCCTCTACAATCATCCAATCCTTCCTTAGCAATTTTCCAATCCAACTCTCCCTATTACACACCAAAATACTCCTCTGGGACCAAAAACGGCACCCCCACGTTCCCCGCAAACCCTTTGTCGACATCCAGATGATCGCCGTCACGTCCCGCGGCATCCCCTACATAGTAGCTCTTGGACAAATCGATCAGAAAGTCCGCCCCCAAGCTGCGACGCAAATACCTCTCTAGCTCATCCCACATGCCTCGTTCTGGTTTCCTGTGTCGGAGATGTGTTTCGTCCGAGCTGCGGGGAAACAATCCTTTTCTGGGCTTTCCTGTGGACGCAAAAAAGAGCACTGGCAAGTCGCCTAGATAGGATTTTAGAGACGCCATCATGAGCCCGATTTTCACGGTCAAGTTCTTGTACGACTTCGAGTTGAGAGCGTGCTGTTCGGTCACCGAAACAGCGGCCTGGTTGGTGAACACCACCAACACAAAGTCGCGTTTCTTGACCTTTTCCTTCAAAACAGGCAAGATTTCGTCGTTTCGCCATTTCCAGTCGTGCGGACCCCGGCCAAACTTGATCCCGGACTTGGTGGTGATCAAAGTGTCGTCCATGTCAAAGGCCGCCACGCATATTTTGTTGGTGTCGGGGCGGAATTTCGTGTTGTAGTATGATTTATAAGTAGTTGGCAGTGGGAGACAGGACACCATATGAGAGCCGTGGATTTTCCATAGCGGGGCGCCGGATTCGGGCGTACTTTCCGTTTTGGGCTGATGTAGAGACTGGTTTGTATTGCCTTTTTCGGCCACTTTTTCGGCCACGTTTTCGGCCGCTTTGCCTCTCATCATTTGTACGATATCCATCGCTAGAGGATAGGGTCTTTTCTGCTTAAAACAGATGTCAGATTGTATATTGGTAACGTAAATCTGGTGCTATTTGACAGTACGCTAGTGAGTTGTCGGTATGCCAGAGAAGTACTGCCAGAATTGAGGTATCGATCCAATTTAGTCGCTAGCTATACTAATTTCAGTGGTTGTACAGACTGAATCAGGTACGCCGCACAATATGATACTGTCAGATGAACTGAATATCGGTCGAGATTTTCTATCTGGCGACGCTGTTTTTCAGGGATATAGGCAATTTCCACAAAAGACAGGTTTTTTGTAGCAAGTTGGCGATAGCGAAGTTCAAATGCTTATGTTAGAAGCACCTATAGACGTGAGTCCCAGGCCAGAATGAACATCGCTCCGGTGGTCGCGCATTAGTATGAATACGTAAATGATAAATTCAGCCTTTCACAATTCACCACTTTTTCTCGGGCAAATGTTGTAATGAGTCAATTCGTAAAGATGTTTTATCTGCTTCTTCCTTTTTGGGTGGTAGGATCCTGGCTTAGTTTTGGGTTTGATTCGACACTGACATTTTGCAACCATGGGGATTTGATAGTGCCAGTATTGATATCTAACGGGCTATTAGTTCACTCTTGACGACATGAACAGCCATAAGAAGGTGATCCGTAAGAGAATTCAATGAGCAGAGACCCGAATTTTTGACTCGCTTCAGTAAACTCTACCTACGGAATTGACAATGCATTTACTAAAGTAAAACCTCGATAAATGAATATCGCGCTAAATAAATAACCTCGATAAGTGCATAATATTACGTGTAAATAATTACGGAAGCTCACCACAGATACTCAGAGTTATGAAAACAATATTACGCAAAACAAAGCACTTAAAGGCATTACACACATGGCATTTATTTAATTGACACTTTAGCCAAAACCAAAAAACTTGTACAAAAAAAAATTTTTGATTTGTATTTATTGGCCAAAACTAATGGATTCACAAAACAGAATGCGCATTTAATTAATTTTTTACAATTTTTAGAGAGCAAATTTCCGGTCACAAAAACTAAAATTATAAGATTTTATTTACTCGGGTATGATCGTCTCGAAATTTTCTATCATATTCACTAATCTTCATAACTTTATACACTTTCAGGAGTTTACCTCATCGATAAGTGAATATCCTCGATAAGTGCATAAATGCGCGCGTTTTTTATGTACTTATCGAGGTTTTGCTGTATGCTCGGACTCTGCCATGCTCAGACTCTAGCCTATCGTGCCTGGCAACAACTGCGAAATTACTCCTACCTTATATTTCTTCAATACGGTGCAACTCCACAGAACATATATACAAATGTCCGAAAAGATCTCCACGGACCAGTACGGACGCAAGAAATGGGACGTGGAGGCATACGAGGCCGAGGCGAAACGCAGCCGGCAGCCTGGAACACTGCTGAAACTTGCCTCAACCGAAGCTCTCAAAAACCGCTTGAAAAAACAAGATTTCCTCCAGCATAGATCAGAACTTCTAGGCCTGTCCGTAGATGCCATCGGGAAGCACACATTAGTAGGTTCTGAAGCAGGGCTGACTACCACTTTCGGTAAAAACAAACGCTTTGGTTTCTCGTGTCCGACCTGTGATCTATCCTTTAGAGACACCCTAGCACTTGTAGACCACTTCAACTCTCCACAGCACTTGAGAAATATCCGGAAATTGTCTGGTGATGACTTTGGGACGGGCGAGGAACTAGACGGCGGGGTGAAAAGGGCCTCTGCGGCTCAGGTAATACAAACTATCGAGGATCTAGTGAAAAGACTGCTACGAGAAAAGGCGAGGGTAAGTAAGGACACTCCGGGTCTAACTTTGCAGGAGCGGGTTCGTAGGCGGTTGGAATTCGAGAATAAGAAGTCTCGGAGGAGGCAGGAACGTAGGAAAAGAAAGGGTATGGACTCTGTACCAGAGGTCTCGGAAATGGGACGGCTTATGGGATTCGACGGGTTCGCAACGACTAAGACTGGGTGATGTGACTTGGCGAATGACTTGATGTATACTTAATGATAATGAAATAATGATGATAAAAGAAGCGAATGGACGACGATGAAACAGAATGATATATTGATAAAGGTAAGCTGAAGTCTTATTTGGAGCTGGGCGGATGTCATGAACGCACTGACCTTGTGCACTTACTATCTGTTCATGAGAGCTGATGGGCGTGGGTCTCCCGGATTGATGAGCGTAGGCTTTGTTACGTGTATGATCTTTCATTCTGAAGTCATTCGAGGGCGTTTTTGAGGTATGATTGCTTCAGATGGGCAGTAATCAGTGTTGCGTCGTAGGCAATGTATCTTCGAGGCTTTACAATGGCAGACCCATCACGATCGTGAATATATACGATACTCTATCGTCTACGATGAAATCGTAAGGATTTACGATATAAATTGTATGATTTGAAGTTGTCGGTCTTTTCACAATTCTCTACATGAACAACAAGACTAAGCACCAAAGCCTCTCTGAATCTCTCTTTTATGTCATGATGACCATGATTTGTACACGAAGTTTGTTTAGTCGAACATCTTTTCAAACACATAATTCTGATATGATCCCCTGGTTTCTTTCGCCCAAAAAGCCTTTCTTGTAGTATTTCTTCTCTCCACCCAGCACTTCATCCAGGTCGTCATCCATGTCTTCGATCTTTCCTTAAATCTTCTGAAAGCCCACTGAACGTGCCCGATACGTAAAGACCGCTAACTACATTGTTCTACGCGCCAGCGTTTTACTTCTTTTCTTTATCCACACCGCCCAATTGTGGACCTAATGCTTCAGAAGGCGCAGACAAAGCTGGAATTGCTAAAGAGTCTTTGGACATCTGAGAAAGAACAAAAAACTCTTTTCCTCGAACTCAATGACATTGATTGGGTGGTTTAATTCTCAACTCTCGTTCTGGCTATAAACAAGACCTAAGTCCGTCATACTCATCGCCAAAAGGGTTGTCTTCAAGAAAGCAGCCGGAGCTCATCGATGACTTGGATTTGAGGCTCGTTCTGTGCCTCTGAAACAGTCAGATTTTCTTCCACATTGTGTTTATAGCGTAGCTAAGCAATCTGTAAATAACTTCAAACCCCTGAAACAACATCTCCTGCAGAATTTTTTTGTTTGAAAAACTTGAGCTGGAATCTGGGACTAACTGTAGTTGCGAGAAAGTGATTTTATGTCCCCAAGATCTTTTTCATGAATGAAAAGTATTTCTAATGCTATATGGAGCCGGCAGTCCTTGAGCAAGACATGGATTCGAGTGCTTGAGCAGTTCCGTGTGCAATCTTAAAGGTACTCGAGAAGATTATAAACGTACGAATGGTCAAGCTGATGGTATATTTTTGCTAGCTGGTAAATTGCATGTTGGGGCTTTAGGAATCTTTAAGTCACGGTGTGAACTCTTCAAGTACCACCATTTGAGCCCGCTAACTTCGAAACTTTCGAGATCCAATTGTTTTGGTCTTTTCGAAGCGCCCAACTTGTGCCAATACATAGCTGGCTTTATTCTTGAAATGAAGGACCGCCCTGAGTTATTTGAAGGTCAAAAAAAAAATGCCAGCAAACTGCATCATACAGTACCATTGGTTTCGGACCTTTTTGATCTTCATCTTGCAATTTTCGTATCTCGGCCTGGTTTTTAAACGATGTCTGAAGAAATGATTTATTGCGAACACCTTCAAGCCTTCGAATGAGATTGGCTCGCTTAGCAGCCGAATCACAGCACCCCCAAATGTGATATTTCTTTAAAAAAAAAAGAGAAAAAAAGATTGGGTAGCGATTACATTCAATCTAGAAAGTCTTCAAGAAGGGTGACTTTCCACCATTTTTCAGAGTGCTTTCAACAAACGCTGTCGAATCCTGTTTTTTGAAAAGCTTGTGATGCAAAGTAACATTTGTGGATAAATTCAATGCGCGACCGGCGCAACGTATATTCCCATTGCAATTAACGGTCTAAGTTTGAATTAGTCGAGTAGAGCGCTTAATACTTCTGCATCTGGTAATAAATAAAATACAACTTTACATACCGAAACTTTTGATAACGTCCTGGACAAACGAGAACAATACTCCCCTTAGCGATTTCACTTTGAGCACCTCAAATCCAACCCCAAACTTTTCGAGTTCAAAGAAATTATCGAAAAAGTTGAATGTGGTCCCCATAACCTTGTTTCCATTACTGGCTTCTTACTCATCGAGTATAAGAGCGAACTGGCCCTCATTAATGGCAAGCCCCATTCTCAAGGCATCCACTGTATATAATATTTCCCAAGCGTCTTATCAGCGAAGGCGATATATCCTTCTGGAGTCCATTCCTCGAGTACCTCACACAGTATTTGGTGACAAAATTTCTAGTTGCTCAGACATTGTAAAGAATCTGGCAAGATTGACGCGGGTTTATAAACAGACAGGCTCAACAGAGATGCGCTGAGATTTGCAACCGGTTGCAGCCATGGGCTTGTCGGAGATTGCAGGCCCGTACACCAGCGAAGGTGGGCAGTTTGCAGCCCGGCGATTTTCGGCAATTTTTTGGTTGTTTGGTGATTTTTTCAATTCAGATGTGATTCTGAGGAGGATTTAAGGGGAATCCGCCCTTTGGATTTTGATTATCGGGTGTCGATGGCATCCTGTTCTGGCTTAATTTTGGCACCAGCTTGGAGGAAACATGGCATGGCGCGATATGCGGAGCGCATTATTCACGACAGAAAAGGAAAATGTGTTCGATATAGACTTTCTGAAGATCGATGCTCAGAATGAGGCCACGCAGGCTGATGTGCTTGAAACGCTTAAATTTGCATTATTACTTGCAAAAGGGCACAAAACAAGCGGGAAGATCGGCTAAGAGTGTGCAAAATGACCGCCTTTCCGTCTCCCCTTCATCTACGGAGTACCCGTAAGCGGCCCGCTCGGTCAACGACAACAAAGCCTACGAAAACAACTATTACATGACGTTGGACGAGCAAATTCACACTTCGTGCAAAGTCCTCGATGAGGTCTCATCCGACGTGACGAGCATGGGCGCGCTCCCCTTCAACTCGTTTGGGATCCATTCCAACGACTTCAACTTGCACAATTTCGAGGCCTCGCTCATATTCAAGCTGAACGGCAATCTCTTGTAAAACAAGTACCGGGAAATCATATTGACAAAGAGAACAGTGATGGATGTTGCACACAGCTGTCCCTTTGATGTTCTGGCCTGAAGCTGTTACGTAGCTATCTTCTTGAGTAGTTTCACACAGGACTTAGTGATAGGATTGTCACAGAAATTAAACGAGAAGTTGTTGGCCACAATCACGTGTATAAATACGGCTTGAAAAATATGTAGCTCACAAGTTTTTTCCTCTTCACTTGATCTCCCCTGGGAAAGTTTGACGGCCTTTTGTCCTTCTTGGGGTAAAAGTCGGTCGTTTGTTGACCCGAAAATTTTAGCCCATCAAGAAGGTTACTAACAAGTATGAAATCAAGGTATTTCTTTACTGTCTCCAAGAGCTTGCTCACTTTGGGAAATCGAAGTTCGTTGGTGCTTGGTTCGGAAATGATGTGCTAAGTTGGAAGTGTTTATATATCTGGAATGCGTGTAAGGCACTGTGCACTTTTGGCATTTTGACTTTATCAGTGTCTCACCTTTATGATTTCTACTCGGTGGTTCCACTATGAATAAGCCAAAATCAAACCCGGCCGATGTATAAGTGGAAGGGTGGAGAATGTATGGAATCAGGAGGAGTGCTATGTTCCAGACTTGTAGGTGTCAGAAGAATCTCGTGTCATTGAATCTTTCAAAAATGCAGAAATAAACAGACATGACATGTGAGGGCGAGCTGCATTAAGAAAGACATCGCTATTATTCGACGTTTTTGTTTGCGTTTGATTATTGTCGCTTGGTTTTTGCAAAAGTCCATGTTCCTAGTTTCTTTGATTACTATGAAACTGCCCAATCAGAGCCAGCCCGATACACATTTATCACAACTTTTAATATGTCCGAAAATCGTAAGTATATCGTAGAAATATACGATTTTATTACTAACGAAGGGTATGTCGTTATCGTGGATACGATTACGAAAGATCGTTAACTTTGACAATACGTACGATGAATTTACGAGGCAACTCAACGCTGCTCACTTTAGAGCACCTGGACATTCACACGGCTCACTCAAATGCCGACTCGACATCCTGCTTCTTTCATGACAGGTCCAGGGCAAATTGCATGTTTCGGCTCAAGCATAGCTGGGTGTGATATCCAATGCGACAATCCGAACTCAAGTTTTTCTTCTAAAATTTCATGACTAGGCTTTTGAGTCGAATGCTTCAAATCAATGTTCAAGGACTTTTGGGAAAATTGGAAAGTGAGAAGAATTTCGCCTGTTCGATCACAAGATTCAAGTCCGTACATGAATATGACGCAAGACAATGTTTCACTCCTACATCTTACGACCTGTGATATCTGAACTTTCATTTTCTAGACAGCCCAGTGTAATTATTCGAGTCTATGCGGGCCGTATGCAAAGACGCCAGCTGGGAGAGACAAGGGGGAAGGATGGGTTTGAAGATGTTTTTTTTTTAAAGAATCAATTGTATTATAGGGGGCTCCCACCTGAAGCTACAAAATCTATACTGCTATAGAAAAACCTATAATACATCTTGGAAAAGGCACTGAGTAGTGAAAGAGCCCGACTTTCCCAAGCCTTACTCCCTCCTCCTTACCCTCTCCGCTTCTGCAAGTCGTGTCAGTCCGTTCTGACCCGAGTATGCTCCAAGAACTTCTCCAACTTGCGTCTCAGAAGTGGTTGAAGCACAATGCCCGATTCCGCATCCTTTCTTCTCGAACAATAAACTCGGCGAACAGTCTCCACGTACCAATTGAGGTTGCGCATATTTTCGTACTCATGATTCAATGGTGCCAACATCGAATTCAATTTCATGGGCAATGTCATGCCTAACTGATTCCACCAGGATTTCATGCAGCTGCATTCGCTGTAAAGATGCTTGAGCATACCTGTCAGATCTACCCTTTCATGGCATAAATGACATTTGAAGCCTGCAACTGGGGTCTTTGTGTCATGTATCGGAACATTAGATCCGACACTAACATGATGCAGAGCTTTCAAATTTTTGTGCTGTATCCATTCGTATTTGTGGAGTTGCCTCCAGAATTTTTGTAGGTAAGATTTCACCATCTATATTACCATATTACCAGACTATTGCAAATGTTGCAATCAAGTCTATCGTTCTTTGCTAGTGTTGCCCTTTGTCTGTCTTTCATTGTATATGTGTTACTGTCTATATTTGCTTGCTACTTGCTAGTGTTACTATTTTCGTTCATTATTGGCATTTATTTTTATCTAGCTTTATTTAGTTTTTGCAAGTGTACTACACCACAGCTGATCACAAATTTGATGAGATGGAATTTACACGCAACTCTATCGTTTTCCGTCAGATAGATAAAACGTACCAAAACACGAATATTTGGTCAAGTTTCATACATGTTGTGGGTGTATTCACAAATTCCACCTGGTCCATACCAGTGTTGTCATATTCAGAGTATTACAAATTATTACACTTTTTTGTGTTTGAAACATGTTTATTCATATTACAAATATAACAAGGAAATACAAATAACCACATTGGGCGAAAACTTTCTATGAGGAAGTCCTACTCAAAACTCCAGACTCCACCGAAGGTTTTTCTGTAGAATATATAGTTTTGCTGAGATCAGGCTCGTACAGCAGCCGAACCACAGCATGTGATGCTTCTTTAGAAGAAAAAAAAAATGCAAGTAAATACGAATAATTACAAATAATTACAGATATCTACAAATAATTACAAATTATTAGAAATATTCAAGTTCCTTCCTAGTTTAGTACGACTATCCCCGCTTTTCGTCCCAATGCACTTATTCAGCTTTCATCTACTCACGCAATTTTGAAGCATCAACCATTCTCGATATTATTTTAGAAATTAATTAAAGCCTATTTAGAGCTTACCCTTGAAAGATCTCTTCATCCTCTATTCAATCGGAGAAGCTTACCATATCGTTTTTGTGAAACTTTCTTGAGCCCGGAATCACTATACTCCAGCTCGCTCCACAGTGGATTAATTGCCGAGGTTAATGTCTCTGCATCGCTCAACTCTGCACCATGTCTAAATTACCAAGTCTCTGGATTGCTGAAATCGGCACCGCCAAAACCTGGTAAATTGCGTGTAGTATTCAAAGACTCTGCTTCGCTCATGTCTCCTAAGTTTTGCGTACGACTGGTACCAAGATCTTCCACCGCGCTCGATCCTATAGAGATCTGCAAATTTCTCAACAAATGTCGCCTCGCTCGTTGTCAGTAGGCGTTGCTCGTTTTGCCCTCAGGTCGCTGTTTTTTCCATCCAGCAACCGGGTCTGTATTTTAGATATCAGCACACTTTGCTTAGCCCATACCACGTGGGTTGCTCGGAGCTGGCGCAAAAAGGTTTTGAACGATCTTGATCCAGGTTATTGACAGCTTCCGACTGATGTGAGGAGTTAAAGTGGACAATTGCCTCGTTTGTGATAGTGCCTCTTGCCTTCGCAATAGCCAGCATCTTGATTTTCTGTTGACGTCTGTTTCGCTTGTCCGTAACCATGCTCTTTACTCCGTGGAAAAGCGATCCGGAAGGAGAGGACATCGCCTTGTTGAATAAAAATCTTTGGCCATTCAAAAGTCAGTAGAAAAAGAACCCTCGTTACGTTTGTAGTACTCCCGAATCTGGTCCTTGACTTTGGCAATCTCTTGTTCGCTCTCACCGTCATGGTCAACGTCATCACCGAGCTGACTCGCGTCATAGAAAAAATCCAACCCGACTTTCTATAATCTTCAGCTCAAACTTCGTTTCCTTCTCTTTCGCGCCCACCCCGGGAATGGAGTTTATCTGTCATTTCGCCTTTCCGTCCAGCTTCCCTCAAGCCTTCAAACGTACATTAGAAACTAGAGATTATCTGTTATTATTTGTAATTTTGCCTCTAAATTACAAATAATATCAACGATATTACTATTCGTAATACTATTCTTTTTTCTTTCAAAGAGACAGATATGTATTGAAGGGTCCCGCTTACCTTAGCCGTGGGCGAAAAGTACATATTACATAGAAAACCTCAACACACTTTTTTTCCAGATGTGTACCGTACGTCCAGTTTTCGACCATATTAGAAATAACTATTACAAGTTATCACCTTATTTTAAATTATTTGGCGCGAATATTTTGTAATTTAACAACACTGGTCCATTCCTAGTCACTCTGTTAAGGTACCCATAATACATGTGATGAGGTGAGTACTCGTGCCACCACAAGCTTAAGTCACTATCTTCGGCGAAACAACTCAAATGTGTGTTTTCAGCAGCAATGCTCTCTTGCAAGCAATTTGTATGCGGCAGATAATTTCAAGAGTTATGTATCACTCCTCTCAATAACCACCCAGTCCATATGGTAATAGTGCAACCGCACAGGCAGTACGCAACAAGTCTAAAAAGTTCATACAACAAAATCTCCATGACAATTGGAAGAAAATAAAACGAAAAAAATCACAAGAATCAATCACTCTCCATGATACGTCCTTCTGGACCCAAGACCTCCAAATCTCCCCAATCCTCCTGCATGTAGCCTCGCACCGGCCAATAAAACATCGCCAAAAACACTCTTACCTACAATAAAGTACACGCCGATAACTGTGGGTCAAAAGGTGCAATCCCCCGTAATTCGTACTATTCCCACCATGGCCAGATTCACGTTCAGCGTGCCGTTCGGCAGCTTGTTCAAGGTCAAGCCGAGCAAGTTTAACTTCGCTCTCGAACAGGAAATTAGAGCCAAATTGGATACGTTACCTTCGGTGAGCAAGATCTATTCCAACCCTGACGGCACTCCCAGAGTGCCCTCGGACAGTGAATTCAAGACCATTGCCGAATTGCAGAATCTCTTTTATAAAAGAAACCACTCGCAGTGGAACTTCATTCTTCCCGGAATTCCCAGAGAACAGTTGGAATTGTTCAAAGATAACTCCCAGGACTTGCAAAACTTCCAGTTTGTGGGCAAAGATGCAGGAAAAGTCATCGACAAGATCCCCTACAAAGACGAGACCACCGGCGAACTAAAATGGCGTGTAGTCAGGGAGACAGAGAAGGCCGAGGGCTGGGAATTGCCCTACTTTTACCTCATCTTGCCTGTTTTCATCTATATACTATATTCGAAATACACCGCCCAAATGAAGAAGCGGGCCGACGAGGGGCCCGAGTGGGCGCAGAAGGAGTTGCGTTTGAGAGCAATGGAGGAGTATTTCCATGGAGACACTGCCAAAGCAAAGGAGTTCTTGTCCAATGAGGGGAAAACCGAGCGCGAGCGCAGAGACCGTGATGATTTGGTGGTGGCTAGAATCTTGGCCGGGGACTACGACAAGTTGGCGTCTTTGAAGAAAAAAATGCCTCTTGATTTGGTGCCCAAGCCAGTGAAGAACGAGAAAATTGGCATCTAACTTTCTCGAAATCTCTCACTTCGCCTTCTCATATAGACCCGTTCAATGCATATCCACGATACTTCGCTGTTTTTTGTTTGTGCCGGTATTGCCAATTTTATACTCATGATGATCACTTCGTATTTAGCTGTGGTAGTCTAAAGAGACTATTCCGTTGTCTAAAGAGCTACCCTACGAGTAGTCCTTGAAACATACATTGTTTGCTCGCATGGTCAATACTCACAAAATAAATTACACTTAAGAAACTCGGGCTTGAATTCAGAGGGAAAAGGAATAAAGCTAAAGCTGGAATAAGGTGATGAGTCGCTTAATCTGGTTGATCGTAGACGACTTTCTTTTTACTCTTCTCGGAATGCCTACCTTGAAAACAAAGTCTAGTGAAATCCGCTTAGAAGGAACAATCTCAAGGGAGGACGGGTCCCAATTAACGCCATGGCTTCTCAATGTGGACGATTGATGCAGATTCTTTCGGGGTTGTTTCGGATATATCTACTATCTTGTAACTAATCTCTCTAAAATTGTTTCCTGCTCGGTTGTCACAGTCCAGAAAATCGGAAATGATATAAGTACTGAGTGATCTTGTATTTTGTATCTATGTACTCGTCCAACCGAAGGTTTCCTCCACTAGAGTGTCTCCTGCTGTGGGGCCCAGAGTTCACTTAATCCTTGATCTCACCGCATTCCTCGATCACCACAGGCTGCTTGAGCGCACCATTTTGCGAGCCCAAGGCCTCGATCTTCTGCACAACGTCCATGCCCTCGGTGACCTCACCAAACACCACGTGGGCACCGTCCAACCACGGGCAGGGGATCGTGGTGATGAAAAACTGCGATCCGTTGGTGTTGGGGCCGGCGTTGGCCATGGACAACAACCCGGGCTTGGTGTGCTTGACCGAGAAGTTCTCGTCGGCAAATTTCTCACCGTAGATCGACTTGCCACCGGTTCCGTTGCCTCTGGTGAAGTCACCGCCCTGCAACATGAACTGTGGGATCACTCTGTGGAAGCCGGACTTGGCGTATCCAAACCCTTTCTCGCCAGTGCACAACGCTCTGAAGTTCTCCGCCGTCTTGGGAACAACGTCGTCGAACAACTCGAACTTGATCGGGCTTTGCTTGGCGCCTCCAATCGACGTCGTCATGAACACCTTGGTGCCAAAGACTCTGCTGGTGCTGGAGAGGGATCTGATTGAGTTCTTCAACATTTTGTGTGTTGTGAGAGGGTGTGTCTTCAGGGAAAATTGAAAAGTCGAACCCGAGCCATTTTCTTTTTTCATCACAGGCCCCGCGCTTCGGTAGACGATTCGGGTTTTTGAGAATGGTTTGTACAGGTCCATGCGGCCTCTCCCAGACTTGCTCCTGTGACAGACTTGAGAGTTAAAACGACACTTATTGCGCTGGTGCCTCCGTGGAATAATTCTTTTGAAAGTGAGTTCAATAAAGAACAGTAGCGGAAGCCACCAGACTTTCGCTGCTCTCGCAACAAAAACCAATCGTCCTCGCTTACACCGTAGAGTAGTTTGCAGCAACATTTCTGCCTTTAGAAATTGGCTCATCGTGACATCTCTCTTTCCATAAAATGCACAACGCCGCTCCATTTGTAAAAGATAGATGTTCAAAAGGATAGATGTCGGATAAAGCTGTTTACAGCAATACCCTACAAAACCCGCTAGATTGACAAAAAATCGCCCTTTCCAAGAAAGCCCTAACCAATTCGTATACTCTGTCGAAAAGACGAGCTTCGTCTAAAACCGTCTGTCTTGATACTTCCCACGCACGCACCCTCAGGACGAATCAAAAGCTCAATAAATCCACCTCGTCCGTGTTGGAACTAGGCTTCTGCTGTTGCGCGGCGCCAGAGTTCACAGCACTGTGGCCACGTGTAGGCGCAGAGAAGTCGTCGAACGAGAAGTTGCTGGCTTGAGGTGCTGCGGTGGGCTTGGGCTTTGGCGCAGACGTGGTCTTGGTCTTGGCACTAGAAAACAAAGAAGAAAAGGCGTCGTTCGAAGGCTTGGCTGGACCCGCGGAAGCAGCCTGGTTACTGCTAAAGTTGTAGTTAGGTTGCGTCGATGTG
>JAKTWD010000064.1:0-28815 GCA_030581935.1 Metschnikowia corniflorae | reverse complement strand
TTCAAGTCAGACGATACCTGGATCAATGTGGCCAGGTTCTGTTTTGGCTTGAATATGCTCACGACATTTCCGCTCGAACTATTCGTCGTACGAGACGTGTTGAAGGACTTGGTGTTGGCAAACTCCCCTTACTCCTCTTCCGGGAGCACAGCTCATTTAGAGCTCTCACAGCGGCAGCATTTCGTGATCACCACGATACTCGTGTTTTCCTCCATGTCAGTGTCGCTATTCACATGCAATTTGGGAATGATTCTTGAACTCATAGGCGCCACTTCTGCCTCACTAATGGCATACATCATTCCGCCTCTTTGCTTCGTGAAACTTTCTTGGGATAACTTCGACTGGAAGCTGAGCGCACGTGAGGAGAAGATTCGCTTTTTTCTAGTCAAAGTGCTTCCGTGCACACTATGTACGATTTTTGGCATAACCGTGATGGTTGTGAGTTCATATATGACCATTGCAGATAGCTGGAGCAAGAAGGGGGGTTCGGCATGTGTCAGCGACTGAGGGCGCAGAGGAAAGGCACCAGAATCATACCCAGACTACTCAAAAGGGGCCGACTGTACTGTAGGTTCCCCACTGTAATGTGTCTAGAAGGCCATAAGAGCATGTTGGCATGGAGCAACGAGCATCGACTTCATATCAATTTGGAATGATCCAAGAAAAAGCATGGTGAGATCAATTGAGCTGCAGCCAATACAAGATGCTTTATCTTACCCTAAGATATGTTTCATACACGGCATCAAGGGTCTTTTTATTCGATCCAGAATTGGATAACCTAGCCCCTTTCCAAGGCGTAGGAATGATCGACGATCTGTTATAATGACGAGATTTGAATAGCTCTACCGTATATAATCAAAGCGAATGCTCACCTCTCGGAGAGATACCAAGGAGATCACAACTAATTCTCTCGCAGTTTAAACGCATCGGCCATTGTACCTACATCTACTTATTCGCTCTTCAAATTATCAATCGTTTTCATACGTCCCAGCACGAACCCAAGAAATTCACTACTCTCTGTTCTTCCATGTAAGGTCTCTCTGAGGAGGGCAAGAATAGAAGCCACCTTCAACACTATTGTAATGCCAATGAATGTCGGCGAGATGATTCGACAACAGAACCAACAAAAACAAGAGCACTGCAAAAGTCGATCACAATTGAAGTAACAATCAGAAGTAGCTGCAAATTAGGAAAGCAAGCAATTTCATCCAGAACACAGATGACCACTTCCCTCTTATGAGTTCCGACTAAAAGCCGTATTGAAACAACCAGAATCCATTTGATGCACCATATTCCTCGTCCTATTCATCATCGTCGATAACCCTGCGCTTTCTCACTGGAACACTCTCTGCCTCACTATCGTCAGAATCGTCATCAGCAGACTCTGCAACCAAAGACGTATCGATTCCCATACCATTCGGAGAACTCACGTTTTCGTCGTCCAGGGCGTCGACAAATAAGTCTGACGCCTTGTTGACAGCTTCGCTCACTTGAGCCGTGCTTCCAGAACGCACGATTGCGGCCCACGAATCACGGAACATATTGAGCTGCTCCTTGCCAGTAATACCTCCTGTCCGCGAAATCAACTGGCGAAGTTTTTCTTCCTTTTCGAAAAACGCGTTGTTGCGTTCTTCATCGGATTCATCGTCTGACTCGTTCACCCTTTCTGCCGATCTGACGGGCGTCTCCTCTTCACTATCTGAAAATACGACCAGACGCTTGTTCTGGCGGCTTTTCTTACTTCTGGCTTGTTTTCTGTTACGTGGCACATCGTCCAAGAGATCGCCAGCATCGTCCAAGCTGCTTTCGTCGTCGCTGGCCACGTGTCTCCGTCTCCGCTTTCGCTTGCGGTTTTCAGACACCGCACTATCAGGCATGTCATTCGGACTTGTGGCCAGATTTCCGCTCAAAGAAGCATCCACGAAATCATCGTCCTCTTCGAACGAAGCCATGCTTGCATCGTACTCCTTTCTTCTTGCTAGCCCGATCAAATTGTGGATTTTGGTATCGTCCAATTCAAGCTCAGCCGCCTTCTCTGTATCGTGTGATTTCCCCTCCTTGATGTTTTTGAGCGATTCTTCACCAAAAACAAGATGGTCCGAGGAGAAAATTGTGTTGTGGATCTGGTCGAGGAAGGGCTCGATATCCCCCACGCCTAGATCGTGCAAGTTGACCCATTTTTCGATCGACGCCCGTGCCTCTGTGATTATTTCAGGAGTTACGGATGGACGAAGGGCGGTGTCGTCATTTTGAAGATAGGGCAATTTGAATCCTATCGACTCCAAGAGTAAGCGGATATGCGGGTCTGAGATCAAAAGGCGTCTGTTTCCAAGATTGAGCCGGAGCGTCACTGCATTTTCGTAAGGGTGTGGAATATCGGCGATTCTTTGCAAATCTGCAACCAACGTCTTGAGTAACGCCGTTGTATTTTTCTTTTTCACAAGAAAGTACACCAAGACTCCAATTTTCTCGTCAAGCAGCTTATCTTCATCGTGAAACTCGAGGATAGGGGCAGCTCGTGGCTGGGCCGCGTCTTCTTCAAAGTAGCTGTTTTTCCCTTCTGCAGCACCACCCTTCTTTTGTCCCACAGATTCTTCAATAACTTGCAAATCGCCTGTGCTGAGGTATCCTTTCAACTCAGCTTTCTCGATACGCGGAAATAGCAACTCAAGCGCCGTTGGAAACCTCTCTAATGCGGATTTGAACTTCTTCATGAAGTACACAATGAACTCTTCCACGTGGCGGCGATTGCTTGAGCTTCGAGGAAGATATGCCTGCAATTTGTAAAGAAGGAGCATGAAGTCAAGACGATAAAGGGCGGAAAAGTCTTTTCGGACCACGAACAATCGATGGAAGAACAGCAATGCCTTTTTCAATTCTTCGGGCGTGAGGTCCTCATACTTCAGAAGGTACTCGATATGCGTGGCGACGGTGTCGGGGTGAAAGAACATTACCTCTGTGTTGCGGAGATCAAGCTTTCTTTCCTGGGTGATATACCGGATTTCATCCACGTCATCCTCCTCATCTGAACCCCGGTCTATGAGGTGCGAATGCTCGCGATCCATCTCGCTGTTTAGCCCCCCACGTCTGTTTAATTTCCGCATGCGGCGGCGTGTCTTGATAAACAAATGGACGTCTTCATTGGCCAACGACTCGAAACATTTGAGAAGGATGTGCACTACCGAGACTACCACGCCTAAATAGGCAGGCAGGTGTTTGGCAGCGGTTTTGGGGATCAGCACACACATGTCAAGGAACTGTTTCTGGGAGAAAAGCTTGCGAATGATACCTTCGGCGAGCTCGCGGTCTTCGTTGACATCGGTCTCGGCCAATAAATCGATTTCCCGTTGCGTGCGCTGCTTGCTGAACACCGAGTGTGAAATGAGAAGCATTTCGCGGAAACACACCATTGCCACGTGCAACGAGTTATAATCTTTCGCCTCAAACGACGAGCGGAAGTACGAGATCAAAAGAATGAAGTTGATTTCGCTGAGCGCAGCACCCACAGACCCATAGTCAAGCCCATCTTCGTCTGGAGACGGCTGTTTCCCCATTTCCAGGTATACCACTGCACGTTCTCGCTTGAAGCGAAAGAACCACGCGATGGTCACGAAATAGGAGGCAAGTTCCGCCGGATCGACCGCATCGAGAATACCCCGCCTTCCCAAATCGCGGTCGTTTGCCAAATTGGTCAAGTGCCGTCCCACAAACAGAAGCAAATTGTTGAGCGAGCCACTGGCGAGCAAGTTGTCGATAAACTTCACAAAAACTTGTGAAATTTTGCCGCCTAGCACCACAAACGGTTTGCGCGCATACATGTCAGAATCGTTGCGCAAAGTGACCGGCCGATGCCACGACTTGGTGCTGTCCAATTTCTGCAACGTGTCATATGTGCCTTTCAACGCCTTTTGGCCCGAGACGGCAAAGTAGGATGCGTTCGACGAGTTGCGGAGTGAGAGGAGCGTGCCGAAACGGCCATGGCGCGTTGATATTGTGTTATTTGCGTGTGTTTGCCGCCGTTTTTCCTCGCTTAGAAGGTCCCCTAAACCCATGCCTTCTACAGACGACGCAGGTGGAACCGTGGTTGCCGAATCGGGCGCGGAATTGCCACACGCAACAAGTTCAGGCACAGAAACACCCCTGGTAAGCAAAGAGAGACATTCCATGGCCAAGAGTCCGAAGCCTTCGTCGACGATGTCGGTTGACACTGCATGTGCGATCGAGGTCAAGAAAAGCAACACGTTGTTCTTTTCGAACGCCGAAATGACCACCGGGAGCAGGATTTCTTCAATTTTTAGTCCGTTGGGGAGCAAGCTGCTGTTGGCGACGGCCTTGGGGCCTTTTGTCGCGGGCAAAGGCTCGATGTAAAGCACGTTCCTTATAAAGAACAAAATGAGACGCAAAATGTTGAGATCACGCGGCTCACGCTCGCTTCGCGGAATCCGCAAGGCAGCGAGCCCGAGCCTCAAAACCGCCTTAAGCGTTTTCCCCTCTTTGTACAGTAGGATGTGGTGTTTGTACACCAATTGTGCCCTTCTGTTAGCTGTTTTTGAAGCGTAGTCCTTCATCAAGGTGTCCTTAGTGATCTCCGTTGGCCATGTAAGAAGCACCAAGAGTTCCAAACACGCAAGCATGATTTTTTCCATGGACCGGGGCCGTTTAGCGCCCTTTCCGGGGTGATCAAGCTGACACAAGATCACCGTCAAGTCATTCTTGACCAAATCGCACTCTGCGCACGCGAGCGCCACGGCAAAACCGCCGTTTTTCTCGTCCACGGCCCGGAGCCATCGTTTCAAGTCTTTGAGACACGCCAATGCATCGTGACCAAGCTTATAAACGCTTTCCTGAGACGCGTGGTCAGGCCCTCCTAGTGCGGAAACTAAAATGGCAATGTGCGCCTTAAGGAGCCTCGCAGTCTCGGGGCCAGCACCCACACGCGTACTGTCAAGCTGGCCAAGTCTATCCTCAGCGGTTTTTGGCGCAGAAACGGGGTTGTGTGCGTCGTTTAGACGCGTCTCAGTGTCATCCCCCGCGTCTTCACCATCTGACGAAGACGCGTTCTGCGCGTGCCTGTATCGGTGTGGCTCGTCGTCTGCGACAATAAAGTCGGCGAGTTCCTCGTCATCCGAGTAATTTTCAGGATTCGACATGAAAGTAGGAAAATCAGGCTGACGGTGTGGCAAGAATATGGGGTTAAAGATATTCTGAGGTGCTCGGAGAGATGCGCGCGTCACGCGTTCTGAGACGTGCTTACTGTTGAAGGCCGTTTGAAAATGAGGAAACATTTTCTTTTTTGCCTAATCTATTGGAGTTTGAAGAAGATGAATTTTGAAATTGAAGAGGAAAGTTATGGCCTGAGAAGGTTGTTAAAAAAAGTATTTGGGTAGAAAATCATTTCATAAGCTTTGAATGTGAGAGACGCTCTGCACGGATGCTGAAAATGGAGTGAAGCATTTCCTCGGGAATTAATGAAAGCAAATGAAAATTGCGATCGAATTGTTTAATGCGTTTTCTTGATACCCATAAATTTCTCATTTCCCTCAAAATATGCTGAACTGTGCTCTACACCTGGCTTCGTTATTATATCACGTGATGTACCCGCTGCGCTTTTTCGGGACATGAATTATGGGACCTGACCAACAGATCCCAGAGTTGTTCAAAATGCGCGTAGCGTAGCGTTGCGTAGACTTAGCGTAGACTTCCACGTAGCTAAGTTCCTACGGCTACGCTACGGCTACGCCAGCCCCCAGCGTAGCTACGCAACTGCGTAGCGTAGCCTTTTTATACATTGTATACAGACAGAAAAGTCGGACAACTTTTTGAGAATTCCTTCGATCAAATCCATGAATTGTGCGCCATGTTTTTTAAAAAAACCCGTGAAACATTGTTTGCGTGCTTTGATTTTGTTGAATCACCTCATGATCCGCTTTTTATGGTGCATTAGGTGAACTTGTGTATCGCGTTCTCATAATAAATGAGAATCGTAACGCGCTTGTCTTGTCCGCGAGGAGTGAATTCACGAAAGTTAGAAGAGCATGGGTCGAGCCTCGAAATTCTGTTTGATTTTTGAGTTCATATATATGAAGTATTCTCGGAAGTTCAGGAGAAAATAGCACCCTGATCATTCTGCTACTTTTACTCGAGACTCAGAACCGTTCTGGATTGAATTTTGAGCACAAGATGACGCAAACATATTGAATTACCAAAGCACATTAATTTTTCAACGACTTTACCTTGTCGCCACGCCACCAAGATCATGATATTATAAAGTATCAGATGTTCGAGTGGTCGTTTTGGACAAAACGCCTGCTAACCAACAGCGTATAGTCAAGCAGTGTACCGTGTGCCGCTAGAAGTATTATTTTAGCAGGGAGGGAACTGGAAAGCGTTGAAGGCGCACTCCGAATCTGCCCATAACTTGTTTTTGGAACGCGTCAAGATAAAAGCTGACAAATCGAGCACGCCAAATGAGTTTACAATCCTTGAGTCTTCGCTTCGTGGCTCGAATTGTATCTACAAACGCTCTCAAACTCTTGATGACTTGTTCGTTGCAACTGATCCAAATGCCGAAGTTTTGCGTCTACCTGGGGGACAAATAGGACCGGTTTATCTTTCATTTGACAAAGATGAGTACGAGAGATTGATGTTGATGATGATCGTGAAAAACGACTTGCCTTTCTCACTTGTGGAGTCAAAATTCTTCCGGGGATTTATATATTTATTGAGAGACGATGCTTCGAGCATGAGTCGTTCGACATCGAGAAGAAGACTCGAAAAAATATACGAGACAGACTTCAAGTAAGTGAACGAGAGATTTGACAAAAACACGGGAAAGTTTTCAGTCGCCATTGACGGGTGGAGGAGTGGTACAATACTGATTTCTTAGGAATTGCATTGCACTTTTACAATAATGAAATTGAGTTGGAAAACTACACAACCGTGAAGCGTATCTCAGAGATTTACGCGAAAGCGAAGCATGGATGTCCTTGCCTTTTTCATGTTTCATAAAAATCGTTTTCCGATCATTTAGCGCGTGGCGAGAGACTGTTTCGCTGTTCCTGCCATGTCAACGCCTTCGGAAGCACTTTTTTCTCGAGTTGGAAATATCGTTACAAATAGGAGAGGTAGGCTTCTGTCAAGATCGGGAGAATTTTTGGCAATACTCAAGTCACGAGGGATCATCACGGCTGACGGAATGCCTGCTGAGGATGCGGATAGAGAGGTGAAGCAGGATACAGAATTTCCCGAACTCATCTCTGCACAAAATCAAGAAGAGGAATCGGGGCTAGTGGTCGACTATGACGCCCAAGCCAAGTATGAAAATGAAGTCTGAAAAAGTTGTCGATCTTGATATATAAGCAGCTCTCTGTAGTCAATGCACATTTTGCGTCTTTCTTTTGTGTAGATTATTTCCTTTAATTAGAAGCTCGTTTGTATCGGCCAATACTAGTATCTGCATTGATTCATTCGAGACTAGCCTATTCTAATGAAAATACAGCTTGATGTTTTTTTCCAACGCAGAGGCTACGCTTTTTTCCTACTCTACGAAAATGTCTACGTAGCATTTTCCAAACACAACGCTACGCCGCGTAGCTACGTATGCGTAGCGTAGACGTTTTGAACAACTCTGTCAGATCCTACCATTCCCCAGTGTTGATTCGTAAGCGTCGTTAACGACGTTAACGATGCTTTACGATGAGAGATTCATCACGATCGTGAACATCGTAAATATTTACGATAAAGTTCTTATGTTTTGGAGGTGCTCATCTTTTTCACGATTTTTTACATGTAAAACAAAACTAAGCACTAAAGCCTTTCTGAATCTAATTTTTATGATAACCATGATTTGTACAAGAAGTTTGTTTATTCTGATTATTTGCAACATTTAAGTCTGATACGATCACCTGCTTCCCTTTGCTTAAAC
Organism: Metschnikowia corniflorae; assembly: GCA_030581935.1. Taxonomy (NCBI): domain Eukaryota; kingdom Fungi; phylum Ascomycota; class Pichiomycetes; order Serinales; family Metschnikowiaceae; genus Metschnikowia; species Metschnikowia corniflorae. The sequence continues at coordinate 20,891 of JAKTWD010000064.1, read as the reverse complement.
GAGCTCTTCATCCAGCACTTCGTTCTCTCCACCCAGCACTTCTTCCAGGTCATCCCCCAGGTCATCCCCCAGCACTTCTTCCACCTCGTCCCCCGGTTCTTTACCAATGTCTTCGATCTTTCCCAAATTTTTCTCAAAGCCCACAGAATGAGCCGATACTTGAGAAACGCCAACATCTTTGTTCTACGCGCCAGCAATTTATTTCCTTTGTAACCACATCGCCCAATTGTGAAAATAATACTTCAGAAGGCGCAGATATTGCTGGAATTGCTAAAAAGTCTTTGGCCATTTTCGAAATAACAGGAAAATCTTTTCCTCGAGCTCGATAAAAGTGATTGGGTTGTTTAACTCTCAACTCTCTTTTTGACTCTCAACAAGACGTAAGTTCGTCATACTCATCGTCAAAAAGTTCGTCTTCAAGAAAACAGCCGGAGGTATCACGCTCAGCGATAAGTTGAGTTTGAGACTCGTTCTCTGCTTCTGAAGGATTCCGACTCCCTTCCAAAGTGTTCTTATAGCGCAAATAAACGATCTGCAAATAATTTCTGATCTCCAAAACGACATCTCCTGCAAAATTCTTTTGTTCGAAAAACTTGAGCTTGAATCTGGGATCAAGTACGGTTGCGAGAAAAATGTTCTTCATGTCCCCAAGATCATTATCATAAATAGAAAAGTATTCATAAAGCTTTGTGTAAGAAGCCTCGAGTCCTTTTGCAAGATACGGATTCGAGTGTTTGAGCTGTTCCGTGTTCAAATCTTTGAGGTTGTCGAGAAGATTATGGACGTGAGGAATGGTTAAGCTGATAGAAGATTCTTTGCTAGCTTGTAGATGAAGGGTTGGGGCTTCAAACATTTCTAAAATGCGGTGAAAATTCCCCAAGTATACCCATTCGAGTTCGCTAATTTCGAAACTTTCGAGACCCAATAACGCAGGCGTGTCGTATAGCGCCGACAATGCTTTTTGATAGAGGCTTATCAACAAGTTGATGTCCTTTTCGGGCCGAGGGAGCAGGAGGTAAGCGTTCCACAAAAGCGTCGACGCCGGTACCGCCGAGACAGCTCTACTTAGAATGAATTCCGACTTTTCCTGATCGGAGCTGTATTGGTCGAAGTACTCGAGCCATAAGGCCTCATTATCGTCATTTCGAAGCAATTCTTCTTCGTATGGAATCTGGTCTGGAGCTATGAGCAAATCTAGCGGCATATTCAGGTGATGTGGATGTAAGTATTTATTTTCCTCTGACACTATTGTTTGAATTTGCTAGTGAAACGACAAAACTTGGGTAGATTCATTTCAACAGCTGTCTTCATTGGGCCCTTCAAGATTGCCTTATCTACACCAGATGGAGACAGATCTTTCTAATCGAGGCGCCCCGATTGTGACGATACGTAGTTGATTTCGTTTTGAAATGAATAGCTCGGTTGATTATTTTATATGTCGAAAGACATTTCATTATCCAATATCAAAGTTTCCGGACCTTTTTGGTTTTTGTTTCTCGGCCTGGTGTTCAAACATTGTAGAAATGATTCATTGCGAGCACCTTTTACAAGCCTTCGCATGGCATTGGGTAGCGACTTCATTCGATTTGAAAAATCCTTCAAGAAGGAAAATTATTCATCAATTTCCCGGATGCTCTCAACAAACGCTTCAGAATCCTGCTTCCTGAAAAACGTGTAATGCAAAATTACATTCGTGGATAAATTTAATACGTGACCGGCGCAACGTATATTTCCATCGAATTTGACGTCCCTAGTTCTGGTTTGGTCGAGTTGAACACTCATAACCAAGAAATTATCTCTCGTAATAGATACAATACGGTTTCTTCGACAACGTCCTGAAAAACGGGAACAATATTCCTCCTGTTATGAAGATCACTTTGAGCACCTCAAATCTGACCACATAATTCTTGAGTTCAAAGGAATCATCGAAAAAGAGTGATGTGACCCCCAAAAACTTGTTTCGATTACTGGCTTTCCACTCATCAAGTGTAAGAGTGAACTGGTTCTCATTCATACCAAGCTCCTTTCTCAAGGCATCCACTTCTGTATGGTACAATTCGTCGAGTGTCTCTGTGATCAGCGAACGCGATAAACCTTTTGTAGTCCCAAAGTCCATGTATTTCTACGGAACCACCCATCAGTGTCAGGTAGGACATAGCCACTAGTGAAATCACGCCATACTCGCATTCGCCTCCGTGCGGATCTTCCCATTGTCACCATTGTTACCACGCTTTCTCCTATATAGCCGCCGGTCCCCCCGTTGGGGACACTGGTGTCTCTCTTTTTCCCATCCTTTTCTAAGAAGGTTCACCGTTACACATAGTTTTTTCGTTAACCCAAGCTTTCACCTATCGCTCTTAGCCTTTAACGCTCAGATATCTCTGACAATCAGAGCCAGCCTAATACACATTAGGCACACCTTGTATATGCCGGGTAATCGTAAGTGCATCAAAGAAAATTACGATTTCATTACTAACGAAGGGCCTGTCGTTATCGTAGCTACGATTACAAAAAATTTTTAACGATGACAATATTTACGATGAATTTATGATGCGACTCAACTGGAAAGGGCAAAGGCGAAAACCTCGCGCACCACTCAACCTGGCCATATGTCGTCTCTGCAAGCTCATCGCACGGTCGTCAGAGCATATACAGTGGCAGCAGGTGAGTTAGACTGGAAGATGAAGAGATGGAGACAAAAAAGCAATGCTGCAGACTAAAATAGTCAAATCCGCCCTCGTCATGTGCACTGTCAGATCCTCAGATAACCGTTGTCAGGCGCCACTAACCTCACCCCAGAACCTCACCGCACGAGAACAACCATGCAGGTCGCATAGGCATTTTGCGCGCGAACCCCGCATTCGCTTACGTCACTGTGCATATTGCGGTAAATTCCACTTATGTCACGCCCCTAATTGGCTACTTTTGGCAACATGCCCTCAACAAAAATGGGCAACATGCACTCAACAAATTGGAGCACTTTAAATTGTCGGCCCAGGTCATGCGACGACCAATCTTGATTGAGCAAAGATATCGAGAATGCATAACAAAATGCATTCACGTGCGAATGCCTCCTCTCTAGCGGGTGTTGACAAGATCAAGAGGGCCAACAGTTTCCGCCGTGCTGACGGATCATTCTACAATCTGCGAGTTCCGTTGTGAATTGCTGCAATTTGTATTGAAAAAGTGCAATTGGAACAGTGAACTCTCCAAAATCTTCGCTCTTTAATTTCCCTGTTATTTCTCGCATGTTTGCAACCGTGACAGGTGGCAGCGTTCGAAAGCGATGAGGCCTGAGCCCATATCACCCACTAGTGGCAGTTTTCACATTCAGATGCATATTATTTCCAAATTCACCGTCACGAGTACACCTAAGCTGATTCTTCCCGTCTCCTAGAGGCAATATAATCACACTTACGTAAGCTCACCACGTACCTAACACAGCGCAGTAGCCGGATATTTTGCCACGACCATCGTCCTGAATACTGTGATCGCAGGTAACGGCGAAGCTTTCTGCGCGACCGGATGCAAAATGCACACTACACAGGATCGCTCGCGAAAATAGCCTATGGCGCTATCTCTTTTGCCATGTGCACTACGCAAATGCGCGTCAACGGCATGTGTGTAGTTTGCGATTACCCGGGTGGTTCATGAAAATTCCGAAATTTCGAGCGGTGTGTCTCAAACACCCGCAAAAGAAAGAAAAACGCCGAATCGCCAGATTCTAGTCAAATCTCTCATTCAGGCCCGCCTTCATTGAAAATCCAGTGAATATTTGCAAACTTGGCCGAGGCAAAGGCCACTCCGAAATTCCGAGATCTGCGCCCCTTTCACTATCCAGATCCGGCCTAACTCCACTTCTTCTCTCGCTGCAGTCTCACTTTTTTCGTCCCCACTTCTCCACACTGAGGCCTACATTCCAGCACCCGCAATCATAACTCACCAAAGTTCATGCCCTTACAGACTTGACAAAAGAATCATAAGTTATAGGCTTAAGGCTGTATCAGAGAGCTTTTGCAAACGGCTGCCTTCCACATTTGCCCAAAACAATCTCGTCAGACGCGCACGTGCGGACATACATTCCCGAGACCCTTCGCTCTGACCTTTTCATACTTTTTTCACCCAAATTCACCCGTTACATGTCACTGGCAAAACGCCTGCGCACGACAATCTCGTGTCTGGTTTGCCGCAAGCGGAAACTGAAGTGTGACCGCGTGAAGCCGGTGTGTGGCCTGTGCAAGAAGAAGCTGATCGCACACTTGTGCTCATATGATGATGATATTTCAAGCACGCAGATCCACTACTATGCTCTCGACGGAAACGGGGGGTTTCTGCCGGGAAACGTGCCGAGTCTCCATGACCCATTGCTGCCTTATCCCGGTGTGCAGCGGCCACCTCTTGTAGCGATGGGCACAGCTTTAGGGCCAACCGGTTTGGTCAAGCTGGATTCGAGCGCAGAACATGCAATGGTGCTAAATATGGCCCAAAATGGCAATGGGTCCGTTAGCAGTGGGTCCGTTAGCAATGTGCCCGTTAGCAATGGGCCCGTTAGCAATGGTGGCGCATGGGGCCCGCCGCAGTCGTTTTTTGACCAGTTCCGGCTGCCGCTGCAGAGCCACTTCCCACAACTTCTGCCATCTTTAAATCTGTTTACGAACGGACCGCTGCCGCAAAATTTGGACATGGGCTATTCTTACGGTAACGGTCTGGGCAGTTTTTTGGCAGCCCAGGATACAGGGCTGGTGAACTCCTCGTCCTTACACACGTTGCAAGGGTTGCGGCCGCGTGAAAACTCAATAACTGTTTCGCCTAGAGCTGGCGCTACATCACTGCTGCTGGTGGGTTCCAGCATCTCGTTGGGTAGGTCGCAGAGCCAACAAATGGCGCAGAATCACCAGAATCACCAGAATTTGTCATTGACGCTCCAGCCCCTGTCCTCAGCCGACGCTCAGATCACGCAAACACTGATTTATGCGAAGGACCAACAGAGGGTTGCGATACAGGCACATAGTGCACGTGTACGGTCCAAATCGCTTCTGTCGGCGAGTCTTAGCGCGTTTCCGCCGCCCAAATCCGACATGTTTATGGAACACGTACCCGAAAACGCCGAAAATGACGCGGAAAATGTAGCCCATCCTCACACGTCAGCGCTCATTCCGCCACACTTGGGACAAGCAAACCGGAACAGACCGGGGCGTGAGACTAGCGCGTTTCAGCAATTGAAAGTGCCTGCTATTGATGAAACACGCTTTGTTTCTGTTTCTATCGGTCTGAACGTCTTGAAAATATCTGCCGAAAACACAATCGACATGTTTTCGTGCGCTTCGAGTACTCTCTTGGTGGAAGGTCCTTACTGGCAGCAGCAGGGTCCCCTTTCGTACGTCGGACTCACAAAAAGGGACCAGTTCTTCAAATTGGTGCGTAATTTCACCGTGAGGCTTTTTCGAAGTGAGCAGTTTTCGCAGTTTGTGCCGCAAAGCCAGAGAATGGGTGGAGAAAACGGGTGTGACAGCAATGACCTGGACTCGGATGGCGAAACACAGGTCAAAAGCTCTGCATCCAAAGAGGACATTTTGAACGAAGACACACTTGTCACGACGAAAATCCACCTAAACGAGGGAACGATCAGAGGGAATTGTCCCCCTGCGGCAGTCCCGGGACTCCAGTCCCTCCATGCCCTTCACTACCTGAAGAGGAAGTACTTCCAGTTTGTCGCTGAGAACGTGGCACTGATTTTGCCCTCTCGAGCAGCAGTAGCTGATGCCATCAACAAGTACTTCCAGTACGTGCATCCTTTCGTACCGATCATCGATGAGGCGACATTCACGAGGGACATTGCGCCATTATTCCGCAAAAACACTCCTGGAAGTGCGAAGTACGAGCTCATTTCTATTGGCAACGACTCGCAGCTCACAATCGCTGCACAGCTTCTTTTGGTGGTGCGGCTTGGGTACATGACGTTGATCCCTAACACGGAGACACGAGCCCGTTTTTCCAGTGTTGAGCAGAAGCTCATCCGCGAGATTACGGCGGTGAAGGCCGATCACTATTTGGCCGTGGTCAACATGTGCGTTTCGGAGGAAAAGGTCCAGACAAGGCTGACTCTTGGTCTTGTCCAAAGCTTGTGTTTGCTTCTCTTCTACCGCCTGGTGGCGCCCAATGACTGTTTAGGTCTTAGTGGCACAGACTCGCAACTTCTTCACGGGGCCTTGGTCAGTCACGCGTTATCGTGTGGCCTTAACCGGGACCCGCTTAAGTTCACGTCAATCAACAGCATCCGGAAAGATGACGCCTATGTCAATACTTGGCGGGCTCTCTGGAATTACATCGTCAACCTCGACGCGTCTCTTCTGATGTACAGCGGCACACCATTGAAGTTACCCAGCCTTAGCATCGCCGACACGGAAAAGCCGCAGTTTCTTAGGACTTCCGAGAATGTGGCTATTTTTTCCAAAACTTATGATAGCGTGTGTCTTAGCTACCGCAGGATCGTGCAGCGCACCACCAACTTGATGCTGCCGCTCAAGGTCACCGATCTTTTGGTTGAAACAAGCAAGCTCGAGCGGATCTTTCTTGAGACTTTCGGAAAGGATTTTTTCCGTGATTACATCTGTGGGCTGGCCCCTGAAAATGTGCTTCTGGACCCCGATCACCGCATTCGCAACGAGGAGGCGTACTTGAAGGTGCATCGATTTCTCCTCTTTATCAACACCCGTGCCAATTTGTCTTGCCTTTACTATCTAGTGGTGATCCACTATGAGCAGAAGCTAGATGAGAATCCCCAAGCCGAGGCGCAGGCGGGGATCGAGTTGTTCAAAATATTTATTCGCAGTGTGGTCCAGCTAGTGTACATCATGTCGTATGTGCTCGATAACATGCATGAGCTTTTCGGGAAGCTGTACGATTATCTCTTGACCTCCCGTATCGAGCGCTCGATGATCAAAACGCACACATTCATATCGGGGTTTTTCATCCGCCTCGTCAATTATAAGCGCACACTCGCCATCAAGGAGATGGAGCGGAAATCATCTGCTTGTGATCCCGATGCCGCGGCACGGTGCGAGATTGTCGATAGTCTTTTTACAATTGCGCTTCTCGAAGCGGAGTTGTTTGTCGGTCATTTCCGTGCATTGAGCAAAACGTATATCAACTCATACAAGCTCTATGTGATGGCGTTTTTCGTTCTCAAGCAGTGCATGGAGAACCCGGAGCTTCTTCTAGCTGGGGTAACCAATTCAGCCGAGCTGTTTTTCAACGACGGAACAAACTTGATCCAATTCCTTTCGACGTCGGAACTCCAGAGCCTATGCAAACTCTGTGAAGAATTTCGCATCGCCAAACTTGAGCTGGTACGTCGCCAAAACCAACATCAAAAAGAAGGTGGCCGTGATTTGCAGCCATCCACGACGAATGAGAGTAGAGAAGGGGCCACTTCTAATGATGCCAGAAGCTCACCAAATAACATGAAACGTGAAATAGACAACAGCCCTTTGTTGGCAGATGAGCTTGGATCGCAAGCATCAGGAACGTTTGACGCAGCACAGGCTAACAGAGCCATGTACGCCAACGCAGATACCGTGAACACCTACGGGCTCTTGACGGAAAAACACATGCACCAGGACTTCCAGGGCGAGGTATTTGATGAGCAGAACATGATCGGAAACGACGAGCTCCTCAAGCTTTTTGACTCCTACGGTTTACTCGACGTGTGAAATCATTCACACTGACGTAGGATAATCAGATTTGGTGCCGGCTTTTTTCTTGGTTGCAGCCCGCGCGCCACCTGCACGGCACTTCGGGCGCCGCTTCACGGATGCCGCCCTGCACACAGTGCGCGCGCAAGGGTCCGCGGGGTTTGGCGCACTGGATGATGAACAAGGCTCGAATCATCAGCAACCAACAACTTGACATCTGCGGTTTTTGCTACCATGAGCGATAGAGCCCAGTCACCTGTTACAAAATTGCGCTCACGAATTTCACTTCTGTGCGCCGAGTGTAAAAGACGAAAGGTAAAATGCGACCGGAAGCTCCCGTGCCTGGCATGTGTGCGGCATAACTGCATGTCCGTATGCGGGTATTTTGGAGACCAGCTCACAGCCGGCAGACCACAGTCGGCCGAGGGAGTTTCGGTATTTAGAGCATTTGCTGATGATTCCGCTCGTGCATACCGGACATCTGATTCAGAGATCGATACAGAACAAGAGCAGCTCACTCGACAAGAACGTTTCAGGCACGCAAATGACGCCAACTGGTATGGGCAACGGCCTTATGCCATAAAGAGAGAACACGTTAGTGAGTCCTCTACCAATGAAAATTTCAAGCGGGTCGCCGATGCGTCGACACACGACACGTATCGGCATGGAGAGTCGCCCTTGGGCTCAACTCCGCCCGCACCGGGTACTTTTTCGCAAATGAATGCACCAATGCTACCGGGGCCACAGCATTTAGCAAGGCATTTGCCCCTTGCTTCTCCCACATCTTTACCTTCTCGTATCCCCATTGTTGGTGCCCACTTGGCCCGTGCCCGTCCCAATTTGGCGGGAGGAGGCTATCGTGGCCTTGTGTTTCAGCTGCCTGCTTTGAATGGGCAAGGTGCAGAAGGGCCAAGGACGCCAAATGCACCGCTGGCATCGGCGTATACGCCTCATGTGGCAGACTCTCGTGTAGGTGCATATAAACTCTACAATGGTAACGCACCCGATTTGCAATTAAGCTTGCATGAACGACAGGAACACATCCAGTTTCCTCATCCACATGCTGCACCACCGTTTGATACACGGAGTAATTCTCAACACATAATCCAGAGTCCCGGTAATGAATTGGCGCGGACTTTACCCCCCTCTGCGCCTACCGAAGCGTATGCCCATTTTGAAAATGTCGGCTCAGTGCTGTATCCGCCGCTAGCTGGTGCAAGAAGTGCTTCGCCTGTGGCTTTCCCAGCAGGCGAGCTTTCAGCGAAATTTCTTCCGCAGAACTTTTCATGGACCGGAATGAACCCGCACGATTTGCTGGACCCGGATGAAGAGTTCGACTTATATAAAGGCTATGATCCAATCCATTGTGGAACCAATGGGAGAACCATGAATCATGGGCCCTTCTCATGGTACTCCTTTGTGCAGAAGGACCAGGTATTACGGAGTCTCTGGGTTTATACTCAGGAGCTGCCTGAAGTGACGACTTTCGTTAAGGCGCGCGCGGCCCATGATGATGACAACGCAGACAAGCAAGCGAAAGCTGAGCTATACGAACATGAGCTCAAAGTCGAATTGAACAAGCGCACGATTTCGCTTGGGCTCACTGTATATGAGGGTCAGGTTAATGAGAATATGCCCTTGGTTGACCGAATCAAGCTCATGCTTCCCACGAAGAAAGCGCTACTCACCTTGGTTGGTCAGTTTTTCAAATCCGTCTACCCGTTCTTCCCTCTTCTCGATGAGCGCTATTTCTGTAACGTGTTACGACGGATCCTTGGCCCGTTCAGCGATCGCGAGGAGAAGTATACCGAAGTACGGGTGACTCGAAGGGATGATTTGGCTTCTCTTGGGATATTGCTACTTGTTCTCCGTATGTCATACTTGGCAGTTCTCTCAAATCAAAAGAGCGAGAACGAGCAAGTGCTCTCTGCCGATCAATCCTCCTCCAGGCTAGAAGAGTCAAAGTACATTTTGAACAACCCCATTAGTATCGATGTTGTCACTGTTGCTCAGCTGTGCCTTGATCATTATGATTTTTATCAGAGAACTAGCTTAACGGTGTTCCAGTGTGCAGTGCTAATACGTGCTTATCTTACCATAGCCCCCGAAGAAGGTGACAGTGCCGATGGCTATGAATCCAATGTGTTCAACGTCATGTGCATTCAAGCAGCATATTGCATGGGTCTCAACAGGGAGCCGAAAGCCTTATATAAACACAAGGAGAATCCCCGCCTTGACCATCTCCACCGAAAGTTGTGGTTTTTTATTAGGTTGATGGACATGAAGCTGTCATACCAGTTTGGATTTCCCTTGATGCTAGACGACAATTACAACGACACTGAGGTACCAAGCTACTCTCCCGGGTGCTCGAATATTGAAGATGTAGCAGTCGAGGAGAAGATTTGCACGTCCCTTCAGATAATCGCTGACTTGTATACCCGCATGCGAGTGCTCTTGAAGAGCAGCGTTTCCATTAAACAACTGATGAAAGTTCAGAAGCTTACGGAACTTTTGACTGAACTCGAGTCCCAGACGAAAATCAAGCTAGGAACTTTATCTGAATTATTGAGGCCTTCCGTGGAGGAGCCAGGGTTCCCTTTTTTCAGGGTTCTCCGCACGAAAGCGTACTTGAATATCAAGCTGTTCATCCTTTCCATCATTAACCACTTGTTTTTGAACTACGAGAAGGGCAAGAAGCACGAGCTCGCTTTCTTCTATCTCCGCAAGTTCTTTTCGTTTTCGAGTGGAGAGTTTCTAGTGGAGGTGCTAAATATGATAAAGCAGAAAGGTATGTTTGGCCTGGAGTCTCTGGCGCTGGGGTACATATTGAATCCGCCCATTGCATTTTTGATCCACAAGTCCAACCAGGTCAACCTCCGGCTCATCATCACCTTAAATTACATGATATCCACCATGGAACACGACCAAGAGTCTCATCACCACCAGTTGAGGAGCTCACCCGAATACAAGCTCAATTTTTCCCGCATACGCAAATTGGCTAGATTGCTAGAGGGCCTCAACAAGTTCAGCAACTCATGCTTGTCTGTTTTGGGAAATCGTTTTTTCTATGCCTGGCGTATCGCCAAAACCCACACGTTTTTGCTCAGTACAGCTGTTTCGAAAGAGTTTCGCGAATTCCACTTTAAAAGAGGAATGGACCCGGTGCTCATGACCCCCGAAAGAGTGAAAGAATTGCTCGACATTGCGGAAAAATCTTGTCTTACAGTGAAGAGATGTTGCCAAGCCGAAAAACTGAATGATGCAATTAAATCTCCGTTGGCGAGAGCCAATAATGGACCCTGGGCTACCCCGCATCCTACACCTCACGTTCCTAGGCCCGAGCAGCCTCTACAACAGTATCAACATAGACCACAAACCCCGGTTAGAACCGAGTTTTCAGCAAATGGCTTGCATGAACATATTTCGGATTTGTCATCGAGCGCGTCTCTGACTTTCGAGCTAGGTGAACTTGATTTGGGAAACTCGCAAGAAATTGATGATTTGTGGCAGCAGCTCAATAGTATCAAGAACTTAAATAAGGTCGATGACGACGATTTTTTGATAGCAGATGAGAATGAGGATATGAAAGGCGATGCTGCAAACGACTGGTACCACAAACTATTTGCTTTCGTGACCCCGAACGAGATGTTTTCGTCTGTTGATGAAAATAGCTCGATGAAGGCATTTCCTGACCCCCCACTTTAAAGCCCCATGGGAAAGAGTTCTATTGGGGACTGCCGTGGAAGAAATCTGCCGCAGGACAGACTGGGGGAGAAAAGTTCTTATTTGATAGTAGAAAAGAGGTAAATAGCATGAAATACTTAAAAAAAAGAAAGTGTATACTACAATATTGTAAGCGAAATTCTTAAAACCGATAAGGCTGGAGGCGTTGTTAGCCGCCAATCATGGAGACTTGTGCCCTCGAAGAAAGTGCGGGCTCACAAAGTCACGTGTCTCATAGTTACCCGCACCGCGCAGGGTATAAGTGAGAAATTTTCTCAGTACAGAGTCTGATTAAACCAGTATTCCTTTAAAATACAAAACGTATGTGATTTTACAAACGGACACTTTGATGACTAACCGCTGTGCACCAGTCAGATTACTCATAACTAATGATCGATTCAGTATACCCATTGCCTGAGATGTCCCTTATAAATTTTCAAAACCAGTTTGACTAACATTAAAGGCCCTGATGATGTTCTGTGAACTCATTTATGTAATTTGTCTCATTGATGATCTATTTGGACTCTGCGAATCTGGAACAAGTTTCGTGGAGAATAGAGAGATTATGGTTTGTATGTAATCACCCTCGACTCTTCTTTTGTGGTCTTTATTTCTATTGAAAAAATGCCTCGACTCTTCTCCTATGGTCTTTGTTTCCTCGAACGAAATGTTTCTCCATCAATTCGCCATTCTTCGAGGCTGGTGTCGAAGCGTGACAAGTGAATAATTATGGACTCTGGCCGTTTCCTTGTCAGACATGACCGTGATTCATATGTTGAGGATAGTTCATGGGATCCCAAGGCAGTGATATGTCTTTGTGAAAAAGATTCGTCGTTGTCACGAAAGTTTTCGAAAACACCAGCCGTTTCACTATCAGAGTTTGCGTGAATGCTTCTTTTGTGGGCTTCGCGATCCTTTATCCCGAGTTTGACAATATTATTGGTATTTTGGGTCTGTCGGTCTGCTTCATTATTTGCATCATCTTGCCCTGCCTTTTTTACTCAAAGCTCTGCAAAAGCCAAATTGGCTCGCTCGAGATGCTCTGTATTAACCTAGTCGTTCTTGTCTCGTCGGCATTAGCGGTCTTGTGCACTTATGCCACCATTGCATACTGACCAGCAGTGTTGCGTCGTAAACGTCGTTAACGTCGATTGCAGTCTTATCACAATCGTAAACATCGTAAATATTTACGATAAAATCTATATGTTTTAAAGTTGTCCGTCTTTTTCACAATTCTCAACATGAATAACTAAAGTAAACACCAAAGCCTCTCTGAATCTCTCTTTCATGTAATGATAACCATGATATGTACACGAAGTTTGTTTATTTTGATATTTTATCTCACATTTGATTTTGATATGATCATCTGCTTCCTTTCGCCTAAAAGAGCTCTTCATCCAGCAGTTCTTCCTCTCCGCCCAGCACTTCACCCAGGTCTTCACCCAGGTTTTCATCCATGTCTTTGATCTCTCCTAAAGTCTTCTCAAAGCCAACAGAATAAGCCCGATACTTGAGTAACACTAGCATCTTTGCTCTACGTGCTAGCAATTCCTTTCTCTTTTTTGTAACCACATCGCCCATTTGTGAAAATAATGCTTCGGAAGGCGCAGACATAGCTGGAATTGGTCGAAAGTCTTTGGCCGTCCTAGAAAGCACAGGAAGATCTTATCCTCGAGCTCGAGAAAAGTTGTTGAGTTGTTTGACTCTAAACTCTCTTTTTGACTTTAAATAAGACGTGAGCTCGTCATACTCATCGTCAAAGGTTCGTCTTCATGAAACCAGCCGGAGCTATCACGCTTAGCGAGAAGTTGAATCTGAGGCTTGTTCTGCGCTTCTCAGAGATTTCAGTTCTTTTCCAAATTGTTTGTATAGCGTAAGTGAACAAGCTGCAAATAATTTTCAATCTCCGAAATGATATCCCCTGCAAAATTCATTTGTTCGAAAAACTCGAGCTTGAGTCTGGGATCATGTCCCCAAGATCTTTTTCATAAATGGGGAAGTATTTATGAAGCTTTGTGTAAGAAGGATCGAGTCCTCGAGCAAGATACGAATTTGTGTGTTTGAGCAGTTCCGTGTTTAAACCTCTAACGTTCTCGAGAAGATTATGATCGTAAGGGATGGTCAAGCCGATAGTATTGCTAGCTTATCGATAAAGGTATGGGGCTTCAAAGAATTCTAATATGCGGTGTAAATCACTAAGTAATCCATTCGAGTTCGCTAGTTTCGAAACTTTCGAAACCCAAATGCTTTTGGTCTTTCTTATCGAAGCGCCCAACTTGTGCCAATACATAGTTGACTTCTTTTTGGATTGAAGAATCCCCCTGAATCATTTTGAATGTCGAAATCCAGCGAATTTCATTCTCCAATGTCAAAGTTTCCGGGCCTTTTCGTTTTTATCTTGCAATCTTCGTATCTCTGCCTGGTGTTCAAAAGTTACCAGAAGAGACGATTTATCGCGAACGCTTTTTACAAGCCTTCGAATGAGATTGGGAAGTGACTTCATTCGATTCGAAAAATTCCTCAAAAAGGTGTTTCATCAATTTCACGAACGCTCTCAACAAACGCACCAGCATCCTACTTCTTGAAAAACGTGGAATGCAAAATAATTGTGTGGACAAATTTACACGTGATCGGTGCAACTTATATTACCAACAAATTTGACGTTCCTAGTTTTGAATTGGTTGAGTTGAACGCTCGGTACCGAGGCATTATCTCTCGTAATAGATACAATAAGACTTTACGAAGGAAATTGTTTGCTAACGTCCTCGCAAACGATAGCAAATACTCCTCCTGCTACGAATTCACTTAGAGCACCTCACACACAACTACATAATCCCTGAGTTCAATAGAATTACAGAGTAAGTGTAATGTGATCCCCAAAAGCTTGTTTCGATTGCTGGCTTTCCCCTCATCAAGTGTGAGACCGAACTGGCCCTCCTTCATAGCAAGCTTCTTTCTCAAGGCATCCACTTCTGTATAGTACATTTCCTCGAGTGTCTTGGTGATCAGCAAACGCTATATAACCATTTGCAGTCCCAAAAGTCCATGTTCTTAGTATTTTTGCTTTCTAAGGAACCACCCAATCAGAGCCAGCCTGATACACATTGTGCACACCTTGTTATATGCCGAAAACTCGGAAGTGTATCGTAAAATTTTACAGTTTTATCACTAAGGAAGGGCCTGTCGTTATCGTAGTTACGATAACGAAAAATCGTTAACTTTGACGAAATTTACGATGAATTAAGATGCGACTCAACATTGTCGTTCTCCCCCTAAACGGTACGTCACTCACCAAGTATATCACGAACTATCCCCGTTTGATGAGACAATCAATTCACCGCTGTGGAAACTCTCAGATTATAATGTCGTATTCATGTCTCAATATTCAGATCTGATAAAACACGCGTCTCGGGTTTCCACAAACTCCTAAAAATGGCTTGACAAACACGGCATAGCATGACGCGATTTGCTGGGCTGGCCGGCCGGCCGAAAACGCGAGGTCGGTCTTGAACAAAGGTGCTCCACACAAACAGGAGATTCTCCTGGAAAATCTAAGTTGGAATTGTTTGAATGAGAGTTAAGAAAAACAAAGATGAAATAAAAAATGAGAAAAAATTGAAGAATGAGAAACAGCAAAGAAAATTAAAGGCCGATGAGGGTGAAAGTAACGCACCTCATTTGGATGTGAGCCAGACACGCGTCGAATTCTCTTTCGTGGTTTGCTTCTGAGATGAAATCCAGTACTGCAATGGACGACTCTTGAAACTCGTCACGGACTTGGTGCGTTTACACAGCTAGGTGAAAATCAGATTAGACAATTCGAAATGAATTATTTTGTGGGCGTCCAAACCACAGACGGGCCGAGCCGAGGTCTTCCGGGGCTTATTGCAAGGAGGCCAAGCCGCACAAGACCTTTGACATTTTGAGACAAATCGCGTGTTCGCGCGAGGACCCGTAGTTGAAAGCGACGCGAATCACTCCGACGCCAGTCAAAGGACCGCGGGAAATCAAGAACATCTAATTTCCCTTGTTTGACAGGGGAGTAGAGGCGCAATTTTTAGGTTGAAATCTTCATTGATTCTTCGCAGAAAATTGTATTAGCGCCGATTACCAATGTTCGGGCAAGACGCCTCTAGCTCATTTTGCCTAATGCGGACCAGTTAATTTTTTTTTCGCCCTCGCTGGCAAAAATCAATAGGCGCACAGAACACACGGGCAAGTGGAGACATCAAGGGTGTATTTTTTTCTTGACCCGAATGGCCATGTGCTTTTCGTTTCCCCTATTTCTTGATGCTATTTTTTTCCCTCTTCGCTTTCGCTCTTCGAGTTGGGTGGGGTGGGCCTGAAACAGGCTTTGACGTCGAACTCTTCTGGCCCCCATTGTTCAGAAACCACATCGTCGGTGGGCACATAATACCATAAGAAGGTGAATTTCGAATTTCAGTCTCAAAGAAAACATCACCTCGCATAGTCGCTTTTTTCTTTTTTCTGTTCTTTATGAAAATCATTATACTGGTCATTCGGACACTATGGAGATTCAATACCTCATTATACAAGCTAACTATGTCTATGGCTATGTCGGTTCGTAGACATCCCTTTTTTCCAAGAACCTCCTATTTCTGTATTACACGAAACCACTCGACCCAGGGGCTTATAAGGGTCTCCACCTAAACGTAGAACAAAAGACACGTAAAAAAGAAACCTAGCTTCTCAAGACTGCATCCGTTCCGGCCCCTTTGTGGGACAAGGAAAAGCGCACGGCTAAATTGATGGCCCAGTAGCTTTCCCATTAGGGAAAAATCATAAACGGTTGAAAGCCATGTAAATCAACAGATGATCCTATTTGGTAATATCTGTAAACATTGCACTTAATTTCACCGTCAAGTGATGCGTCATTGTTCCCCATCAACTGTTTGTTACAAATTCCGCTGTCATCAATATATGACGCGCGTCTTACCCTCCACCTGCCGCAAACGGGCCAGACTTGAAAAATAAACACCCGCATCGTGTGCGTGGTTGACGCGGACTGCAGGTAAGCCACAGCTCGGGCGTCGATGCACTCCTCTTCACGCGTTCAAGGAGGTGTGTAGGGGGACCTGCGTCGCGAGTCCGCATGCCTTGCAGCCAAGTTCAGGCAGTGCCAGGACGCGATCTCAGGTCATTATAATAAGTGGGCGGGATCTCTGAAAACTTTTGCAAGATTCCTAGATTTGCGACACTTCCATACGTCTTTCCTTCCACCGATCAATCTTTCTTAGATCTCGTGATATAAACCTCGTGCTGGCCACTTCTTTCACGAATTCTGTTATTTATACTTGTCATTTCAAGCATCGTCACCGAATTACGAATTTTGATCTCGGTATCTCCATATTCTGTCCTTAGAACTCGGCGGCTAAGCTTCACAATTCAACGCGATTACGAGAGGCTGCAAAAAAGTACCCCTTCATTTACATCCAAAGTATCCAAGAAAATGGCGTCTTCTCTCGATATGAAGGCCCTCAATGTCTTCATTCAGAAACCAGTTTCCCCAGATATGGTTCGAAAGCTCGTCGTCTCCACGTTACAAGTGATCCAGTGTCAAGATGATAAGGAAGGTAAGAGCGCCAGCGGTGGTAAACCGCTTCCCTCCTTGGCGTCATTCATCAATAAACTAGTGAAATACACGAACGTCTACACAGGCACGTTGATGGCCACACTTGTGCTTTTGGACAGATTGAAACTGAAACTCCCTCAAAATGCCCAAGGATTAGCGTGCACAAGACATCGTGTCTTTCTCAGCTGCTTGATTTTGGCATCGAAATTCC
Source organism: Metschnikowia corniflorae (assembly GCA_030581935.1). NCBI lineage: Eukaryota > Fungi > Ascomycota > Pichiomycetes > Serinales > Metschnikowiaceae > Metschnikowia > Metschnikowia corniflorae. Next base: position 3,670 of record JAKTWD010000064.1, on the reverse strand, counting down.
ACAACGACTCGTCGCCAAAGAATATGCACTGGGCAAACTACACCGACGGGTTGTTCAGCTTGAAAGACGTCAATTTGATGGAGCGGCAATTGCTTTTTCTCCTAAACTGGAACGTCAAGGTGTCCAACGAGGAAATGATCCTGCACTTGAACCGTCTCTTGGTGCCAATCAAAGAAGACTTGGTCCGCACGGCCAAGTTGAAGAAATTCTTGCACGACCAACAGCAGGCGGCTATTGCCCGTGCTCATGCGCACACACAGGGCCAGGTGCAATCTTACCGTGGCTCACCTACACGCTCTAGTATCTCCAGAAGTTCCTCTGCCGCCTCTCTGTTGTCTTTGAGTCGGGAGATGCCTGTGAGTCCCGCAAACTCCAATGCATCCATGTACCACACGCGGCAAAGCTCATGCAGCTCGGTTGAGTCTGTCAGTCCTTTGTTCGCTCAGAAGAGCTACAGAAATGAACTCATGTACCCTCACTCTGAAAACACGATGGGTACAGAGGACCACGAGTTAGCGCGTATGCTACACCAGCTTGGGCAAGGAACGCATCCTCACTAAATTTATAGAGAGTGAGGCTTCACGTTTCGAGCACGTCTTGTGTTTTTTTTTTGTTTTTGGGGTTCTTTACTTTTTATATAGCTTATGATCAATTTTACGACTTGGGTATGAGATGACACCTTGTAGCTCAATATCATACCGCCAGTACAGAGCGATCACAATAGCGAGCGACGTTTGGGAAGAAAATACTGATTGCAGGCTCTTCACCTTGTCTCTGTGTGACCTATGGATTCTAGAACACATGAGTTGCATCGTTATGCGGGGAACTACTATGGCTGCAAAAGTGAGTTTCAGGTGTCAGTCTAAATAAAGAAGCTACCCCCGCAATTTCTTTTTTTCGGAGCCTTTTTGCGCTTGAGATCCCGGGCCGAACTCGCACACCTCGCGCTCTTGATGCATAATCAAATCACACCCGTACACCTGACGGCGCGGAGAAGTTGATGAGGGTAGAGGGTAGATAGGCCCGGCCGGATCAGATCAGTATTTGACTAGCACCGAGGGCCACGGCGGGAGATGGTTTCAGGATATTTATACAAAAGGACATTCAATGACACAAAAGTATTTATAAGGACATTTGCGCTGAGTCAACACGCCCTCAAAAACAAGAACAAGATCCAGCTCAAAAACCTCGGCAGCATTCTACAAAAAGGCAAAGTAGGTCATGAAGAAAGTGAACGCAAGGCAAATCACAACGTGCACGTTTGTTCTCTGCTGGCAAAAAAGCAAACCACACTCGAAGATTTTGTGGACGCACACGCCAAGGAATTAGAGGAGAGCTCGTTCAAAGTTGGATATATGAGCAAACATGATATAAAGCTACAAGAGTTTTTGGACTCGGGAAGACAGTTTGGTGGAAGCGGCTCGGGCCTGGTGCTTCGAAGAATCGATGCTATCGACAGTCTTCCGGACGAAATCGACATCTTGAAAACGCCATGGGAAGAAATAGAGCGAGTATACCGCACACTCAAAGAGTTGGACAACGACCAAGGCATTCACTACAAGTACAAGAAACGGCTCGCGATAGACACGAAAAGTCTTTTAGCGGTGAGAAATAAGAAGCTTACCGATATGTGCAAGTTTGCGCGCCGTGACCAAAAACGTCAAATGCTGGCGTTGGATCTGGCTTTCGAAAGCATATTCCAATACAACGTTGTAGGATTTGACCGCAGTTTTGGCGGTGTTCCATTACAGACCGGCAAGCATGCTTTCACAGATTCGAAGAACGGACCAGAGTTTCCCGTGGAGCTCCTAGAGGATTCGCGGCCTTTTGAAACCAAAATTCCGATCCACAAGAAAGAGGTCAATTTTATGGAAGATGACGCCCTTGAAGAAACCCTCATGCCGCATGATGTCAAACCCAATTCACCTACTGACTTATTGCTGATGGAGGGCAAGCCGTTTATGATAGACGACATCGAGAACTACGATAGTCCAGAGCACATGCTGGAGCATCTAAAATCAAAGATCGAAGATGAGACCTACAACTTGCAGCGCATGCTTTCGTCCGAGTTAACACGCAGCACCATGTCACTATTTCTGAGCTTCAACAAAGAGCTCAGACGCAACGAATACCTACTTGTGTCAAAGTCGCCACTAGCCACCAAGTACACCGGCCCCACATTCAAGTATGCATTGAAGTATTTCGAATTGGTTCCGTTCTATGGTTCAATTCTTGCGACTAGAAAGCACCGCAAGAACCTTGAAAAGCACCTCTTCAAGGTCATCATGCTAAATCTAAACGAGCAAATCGACTCGCTCACGCGAATCAAGTATAAATCGTCACCCGAAAGACGCGCGTTTTTGGAGAAGACTGAAGCTCAGGTGCGATTGTTGATCAAAGACACCCTTTTGCCTAAAGCATTCCAGGAGCGCATCACTGTGCCCCAACACGCGAACGCAGTGATCCACAAGCAAGTGTCGAATAGCAGTTTTCTGAGGCTATGGTGGCTTCGGAAGCCAAAAGTAACAAGCGACGTGAGCAGCCCGCGCAAGTCCCTGCAGCGGAGACAGGCGCGACATCTCGAAATCACCCAAGCCATTGGACTTTAAATGACTTTCTGAGGTAAGAACACTCATGGAATTATATACTCAGACATCTGCTCTTTTTTTTTAATTCTGAACACACCCTCGAAATTAGAAAACTGCTTCCAATATCAAAACAGCGCTACATACTTGCCTCTCCCAGCACGTAAAGCGCGGAAGTCTCGGTGATCGCACTACCACATACATACAAATTTTGTCTCAGAGATCTGGCACTAACTAGCTTACACAAACCACGTTCACCATGCCATACAAGAAGGTGGCGCAGCCGATGGCTTTGCCAAAATTGCCTCGACTCAAATTCAAGAAGGCGTCACAAGCCAAAGTCAACAACCCTTGCATTTTGTTGATGTCCTCTCTTTTGAACTGCTGGGCAGCCAACGGAGAAGGAGCAGCCCAGTGCGCAGCATTCAGTCAAGACTTGAAGACATGTATGGAAACACATAAACCTGTCACTCCACCACCAAACCCAATGAACTGCCATGCTCAAAGGCTATACCTGAAATTTAAGAAGGTCAATGACTGAGTAGTGCGGGTTCTGCCAATGTACATAGATCAATGAACCATTTACGAGACACACCAAGAATTGTAGGTAGGATAAATCTGCCAAGTCCTGCAAAAGACAGGGGATTCCACAAAAAGCAAAAGTCATAGAAAAACAGTACAGATAGTCTCTGAAATTCAAAAAAATGCGATTTCTGTGGATCGAACACAGGACCTTCAGATCTTCAGTCTGACGCTCTCCCGACTGAGCTAAAGCCGCTATAAAATTCAGTGAGACACAAATGGTACTATGAAGACCCCAGTGTTCGGCCTGTAAAAAAAAAAAATAAAAAAAAATAAGCTCTGGTCAAAATGGACTGACACGACTTGCAGAAGCGGGGAGGGTTAGGAGGAGAGAGTAAGACTTGGGAAAGTCGGGTTCTTTCACTACTCAGTGCTTTTGAGCGTTTTAGCAACAGCAAGGTCAGTGAGACTAAGACCAAACTCATGGGCGTGCATTCTTCTTATTTACAATACCATCAGATGATACTCCCGTATCCTCAGATGTTGTTGTATTCGGAAGACTT
>JAKTWD010000063.1:0-29085 GCA_030581935.1 Metschnikowia corniflorae | reverse complement strand
ATGTACTGGTGAGGAACATGTTTTGGTTGTAGCACAACGGCGTTGACGAGCGTAGCTCAGAGAATTATTCATAACTTCTCGTTTGAGCAGATCTGGGTTATCCAGAAACTTTCACAACTAGTACGGTAAATCAGTTCTTCATGTACGAATGGTATCTTCCTTGCACATCGTTCATGAGCTCGAAAGCAGGTGCAAAACTTCCTGAATTGATTGAAAATTCATCGAGCAGAAGCACAGCAACGCCATAAACGAACAGAATGGATGTGTCTATTAGATTCCAAAAAAAGGTCCTACCGGGGTTCGAACCCGGGTTACCAGAATCAGAATCTGAGGTGATACCACTACACTATAAGACCCTCGGTGTCTGACTCCGACGCGCGGTTTGATATCCTGTGTAGAATTAGTTCCATTTGAGCGTTATACTTGAATGGCAGCCCCCTATAATACAATTGATTCTTTGAAAAAAAAAAAAATTGAAAATGTTTATTTTTTTTTGGAAAAAGAGAGGATCTTTAATATAAGAAAAACAGACTGACACGACTTGCAGAAGCGGAGAGGGTAAGGAGGAGAGAGTAAGGCTTGAGAAAGTCTGGCTCATTCACTACTCAGTGCCTTTTCCAAAATGTATTATGGGTTTAGAAGCTTTTGTAGCTTCAGGTGGGAGCCCCCTATAATACTACTCATTCTTTTTTTTAAAAAGAAAAAGAATTTCCGAAGAATCTTCCCTTTTTCTGCTTCGTTATTTTAGTTTTCGCAGTTTTCACGCAAGCACTTTTGGAATGTTTTACAAGAAGGTCCATCTCCACATTTATGAGGGAGAGCGAAAGATCCTCATGTCAGCACTGTTTAAAACTGCGAGAATGTCGAAACAACACTCGTAAATTTGATCCTCTTTTACGAAAGTCGGAAGTTGCTTCGTCGTCATCAGAAATATAGATAGGCTCTTCGTCCAGCTTATTACCAGCTTCGGAATCTCCGTGATGTTCCACATTCTCTGCGTCTCCGTCATCCAGAAAGTATGGATCACTCTCGTCCAGCTCTTAATCTGAGTTTCCCTCTATTGAGTCAACGGGCGAAACTAACTTTTATCCCAGTCTGAATGTATTCTTCCTTTAAAGAACCAATAGTATTATACAGGGCTCTCACCTGAAGCTACAAAATCTATACTCCTATAGAAAACCTATAATATAATTACGCGAAAATTTTAATCAATCGGTAGATGGCCTTCTTATTCTCCCTGAGGATAAAATTCATTGAGGGTTGGATCAGGAACAACACCCTCTCACGTTAGCATTGCCAATATTTCGATTATCTCTGGCAATGATCTTCTTCCGTCCGTTAGCATGGACTTCACCTCGGAGGAAGAAGACTCAGACGGCGCGGACATTGCTGGAGTACAAAAAAAGTCATTTGCCATCTCATAGCTGACGGGATACATAGCTCTTCGAGATCCTCGTCCTTTTGAAAACAGTTCTATTGATGAGCTCCTACCTGAGCAATCATTGAGGATTGCTTCTTTTTTCGCACGTTGTGAAACTCTTTCTTCATTTAGCTGTCTTTCTTGTATTCGAAAGAGTGCAAATAAAGCTTTTTGAACGGGGTCTGCAATGGTAGTTGGTAAGCTGTGTTTCCTGAGCATGTCAACGAGGATCAACCACTGTCGCGATGTGATGTTTTACGCAATCAATATTACAAACCGGCTATCATATTTTGAGCTCCTTCATTTGGCTCCGCTTTGACGTTGAATGCGAGGAGCTGGGATTATCCTTTGCCTCTACCTCAGAGATCGGGGAACGTCTGAGGTGGCCAAAGAAACAGAGAAGCAGGGTCGTGCAGGAGAGAGTTATGTGTGTAATAGACCCCGCCGTACAATTCCAAACCGCCTCTACGACATTTTTCAACGCTGCGATAGGGTGTAAGTCCAACAACAGTTCGAAAGTCTCCCAGGCTTCAAACTGCACGCTTCGCACGTAAAAAGTGCTTGAGTGCTTTTTGAAGAAACCTTAAATACTATAGCATAGCTTTCGCGAGAAACACCACTTTTAAACAAGCCTGGGTGGAGGTAATAAAGAGCTGGATGAAGGGCACTATCGGATATTGACACCAATGTTGCGCATTACGCCAAAATATGCCAAAATTTCGATTTACGAATTTCGAGGCCAGCGTAATCATCAGAATAATTCAAATTACGTATTTAAGAGGCGTCATAATCACCACCGTAATGCAAGTCGTAATTCTTGTGGAATCTTTTCGTAGTGAATCTCGTAATTTGTTTATAATCATACCGCAACAAAATACCGTAATTTAAACCTAAGATATGGATATATGCTACCGAAAATTGCCAGAACATGAATATTACGGTACCATAAACTTTATTAGTATGGGACAGTGGTTAGCTACACTACTCTTATTTGTGGGCAGTCTCTCCACGTAACACTTTGAAAATGCGTTAATAGTATTCTAGCTTCCTTCGATTCTGTGTTCATAGGAATCTTACCCGAAAGCATTCAGATCTTGTCAAGTTGAGTAATGTGTGAAGGATAAGCTATTTATTGCCCAAATAGAGCTGCTCAAAAACAGCTAATCTATGCGATAAACAAGATTTCATGTACTCAATTGATCTCGACAACTGAATCCGCGTCAATTTCCATCTCGTCAACAGTAGTGTCCTGGATCTCTCGCGAACTGGACTCGCAAAATGGTGAAAGTGGGCTTTGTAGAAGGCGGCGTAAATGAGGCGAACTGTTCTCGTTTTTAATCTCTCAAATCAACGAGCGTGGAGCATTCCAGTATCACAAAATTGACGGCAGTGAACACGTGCATGTCAGGAGGGCTCTAACCCAATATCTGAACAAGATGTGCGGTATACATCTGGAAAAGTAAAGTGTGGTAAGGTTTTCTATAGAGTATATAGTTTTCGCCCACGGCTAAGGTAAGCGGCATTCTTCAATACACATCTGTTTCTTTTTTTTTTTTTGGAAAAAAAGCGCAAAAAATTGAAAAATTGAAATGTATTACGATACATTACGATTTACGAAAATGGGAGTCATCCGAAGTCGTAATCGTAATTCCGTTGCGTACGATCGTGTTTGCGTAAATGCGTAGTTCTCATTATAATTTACGTTGAATTCCGCCAGAGCGCAACACTGATTGACTCGTGATTGGACTCGCACGGCTGCAAAATGCAAGTCCCACGACATTGATTTAATCTGCAGGATGATTTCAGCACGTATCTTGTTTATTTACATTTCTCCACGTGACCGTCCGCTGATAACAAACACAGCATTTTCTCTCTTAAGCAATTCCAAACCCATCCACATCCGTTCATCTTGATCACTCACAAGTACTACTTAAAATGGCCAGTCAAGCTTGCACCATCAATCTCTCCAAATTAAAACTCTCGCGAGATCTCTCCAAGGCGAAAGTTGAATTTGACACGGAAAAACAGATATGGAACATGAAAATAAACGAAATTCCGGATTGGATTGCTGAAAGAGAGAAGTACTGGGACTATTACAGAAATCTGAAATTGAGGATTAGTAAAGGTGTTTCCAAAGGAAAACATTCTCGTCAAAGAAGCGGCGGGCTGGCAGTTTGGTTGTGCAGTAACTATTTTAAGAAAATGACCGTACCCACAGCTCCAGACATCCATCTGGCGTCGGAGCTGCCTTCCTCTCTTAGTGTCTCTCTCGATGCGCCAAACCAGCCGAAGAAGTGTCTGGCCAGGTTTACTATAAATTTTCCACCCGGATATATCCATAACGAGGATGGATCGATCAATTGTGAGGATTTCGGGGATCAAGTCGCTAGAATCACTTGGACTTGGAGACACAATCACGAAGTCGATACTCCCCAAGCTTTCGACGCCTCGCCTTTGACCAAAAGAGTAAAAAACGTTTTGAAGGAATTGGTAGAGCATGGTTGTACTTGGGATCAAATGCAAGCCAGGAGGGCTCAAGACGAAAATCTTCGGGCTGACGACCAGAATCAGCCAGAACTTGTGAAGATTAAATATACGCATTTTCGCTACCGCTCGAAAGCCTCTCAAGATAAAAGAGCTCAGAGGCAGAAGCTAGTCAATTCAAGTTTGCCATCATAGGCTGATGAGATTGCAGGTCAAGGGGGATCATTTCCCTCTCTTGAGAATAGCTCGACAATTCTTGAGTCACGTGGAGGTCATTATGTGCGGCCGTTATTGTTTATGACCAAATGACAGAGCGAAGCGTTGAAGGTCAACGCACGCCAGAGATGGTTTCCCTCTTCACATTGGTTGTTGAGGTTAGGTCACCGGAATGGGTGTTCCTGTTGTGTTCATGCTCACAAATCTGGAAAGAACCGTTCTTGCAAACTTGTGATTGCGAATTAGAGACTTGTTGGCTTTCATCAGAAGCAGGCTACTATTGATTGCGACCACGCGGAAAAAGCAGCTCTTTTACATGTATGGCCCTCCACCTTGACTATAGTCATTTGCCGGTGGCACATAATGAAGGCTTTTGCCCGAAATCTCCGAATCCACGTGACAAAATTGCCGTGACTCTTCCGATGAGGGCAAAAGAGGCCACATCGAAATTTAAGTGTGTGCTCGAAAGCAAATCCATCGAGGAAAGTCAACAGAGACTTCAGGCTTGTTTCAGGGAATACCACAGTTTTCAGACCTGCTAGGTTTCGTGCGAAATCAATCGACACAAAACATTGAATATGTCGTTGACGGAGCTCAGAAAATTTTGTTCCTTCTGCAACCACCACAATTACATTGAATCATTTCATGCCCGTTTAAAATTCGTCTTTTAAAGCGAAATATAAGCGGAGGCCGGACAATTTGATCAGTATCCTTATCGACGAGGTGGTGTCGCTTTCAAAGCTCAACAGTGCATGATACTCTGTGGGCGTGCCGACAGTAGCCTCAATAATCAAAAACCCGGGCAAAGCATGAAGCTTTTAAGGTTCTCGGAGAAGATGGAGCAAATGATCATAACAATGGGCCGGGTCTGTTGACAATCTCTTCTGTCGTCCGCAGAAGTACTAAGGCTTCTGACATTTATCGAGGAGATTCTTACATTCTCGCTTCTCGGAAGTAATCATCATGGCTTTATTTGACGAAGCCTGTGCTTCTAGAAATACAGGCTATGTTTAAAGTTCGCACTCGTGGAATTGGTATGGGGCCTCGAGAATCAAATTTGTATACATCGCATACATATTTGCCTGACACGGATTCAAAGGAATAATTAAGATTCAAGCGGGCCAAAGGAACTTGTAACATGACCACACAAAAGAAGCCGCGTATATTCAAAGGCCGCTCTTGCTGATACCAGATACGCAGGCTGGAATGGGTCCAAAATTTCATTCATGGCCTACAACGCATTGGCACAAGCGCTTCTCAGCCGTCTGCGGTTTCCAACCAGTGGCAAAGCTCTTCGGTGGGCGGTTCATCGCAGCTCGAACCTGAGAACACATACGAATTGCGATTGTGAAGATCTGGCAACTCCAAATGTTTGTTTAAGCATATCCTTTGGGACATCGGTACTCGCCTCATGAATATGAAACATCTGCAAAGCCAGAAAGAACGCCGTGATAGGGATATATTTACGGGGCTGTCTCCTTATAATATCTGGGATGTGATCCTCGAAGAGCCGCCTGTCTTTGCGGATCCGGTTGAATCTCCTGGCTCCTCGAAGACCCTACTTTCACATTCTGGGAATACCGCACCTGAAATCTGAGATGACCTTTCGATATGAGATTTCGGAAAAGTTGTTGAATTGCCAGGCTTTTCTGAACTTCAGACCAGGTAATGAGGATTTCGAAGGGTTTAACGATGTCACTGTGTGGCCCGAGGGCGATGCAACTAAGAGTGGGGCTTGTGGCAGTTTGCGCCCCACGAACAGGTCTCGGCTTCTTCGATTGACACCACGCCCTCTTCAGATCATACTCTATAGGATGTCCTAGTCAAATGGAATCCGTACAATTGCCATTTTTCCACGCTCCAACTATTAGAAGAGACGGTTGAGGAACAGATATTTTCGATGCCGGGAATACAATACCGAGCGATATCTCCTGGTTGAGTTGCAGCTCGCCACCGCTCCCATCAAAGAGAGTTCTTCTCGAAAAAAAATAGTCGAAAATCCCGGCCAAGATTTGGTCGAATTCATCTCTCAAGATCCATCTCATCAAAGGTTGATTCGCAGCATCGAAAACGCGGAAAGGCTTAGTAGTAAGCGCCGCAAAAGGAAAAAGCCAATACAAAATCTCTCTTGAGGCTCTCAAAGGTCTCCTTGACAATCACTATATTGCGCCGTGTCAAACATGAACCATTTCGTGAACGAATCGAGATCAGCTGGAAAAAGTCCTCGGTCAAGGCAATGATATTGATTAGGTTCAGGATGTGTGAATTTCTTTGCTTTCGAAGAGACAGAGAAACGAGTCATTCTCGAATCAAGATCGATGATACCAAAAACATCGAAAAATCCGTACGAATTTCCTGCAGTGGATGTTTGAAGTGACCTCAATGATGGCAAGCGTTTCTGCTTAATCTTCCTCTCTGCGTCTACAGGGTTTTCCATTTTCAATGGAACTATGAGCCTGCTTCTGTGAGTTGGTCTTCAAAAAACAGAGCTCAACGATTGGTCGTATTGGCCTGATGCAGCTTGGCATTCATGTAGGGAATTCATTCAGGCGAACTGAGGGCAAATATGTCGATGACACTAAAACAATATTGATAGTATACATGAATCGTAATGAGTGCTCCATTTCATAGTTTGTTCTCGAATCAGGGCATTTGATCTAAAAGCGACCATTGTTCGAAACAGTATACCATTTGTCCCTAACATGTAGTGATTACTATTTCTAGTAGTAATTACTATTTTTAGTAGTTATCAACGGTATAATTCTACGTTTCGTGATTTAATCGGTAAGTAGTAAGTAGTAATATATATAGCTATACCTAATTACTATTAGCTTTTTTGGAATCACTTCGAGTGCTTAAATTTCAGATAAAGATTTCTCAATAAAGCAGATTATGTATATACTTCAGCAAGGAAGTCACCCATTCCATGTTCCTCGTTGCCCAAAGGGATCAGATTATGTATATACTTCAGTATGGAAATCATCCATTCCATGTTCCTCGTTGTCCAAAGGGAGACATATTGGCACTTCACACCAGTTTTCCTCATGTGGTGTTGCGTCAATGACAAAACCGCTCTCCTCGTCTAACAATGCTGCCGCCTCGTCGGAAGTAACGCCTTGATGTCTGATTATCGTCAAAAATTCAATTGCTATGAGGAGCAGTCGATTGCGCTTCTTCGTTGTCGTGTCATTCTCGAGGTCAACGGCTCAGCGGGGGCAGACATGGCCGGAGTCTCCAAAACGTCCACTGCCATGAGACTAACTATTGGAGACCTAGTTTCTCGAGGGTCGTGAACCCCCCGATCGAATCCATCTCGTACAGTGTATTATCACCAAGATAGATTGATAACTTGTCACCCCAATTCTCGAACTCGCACCTCCGACGCATGAATCTACTCATCACTTTTCCAGATTCATGTGCTGTGGGCTGTCTTGAATTCTCGGCACCCACTTCGACCGTGGCGCCGAGTTTCAACAAGCAACAATTGAAAACGCCCCGAACCCGCCTTGTTATAGTAGAGATAGTCGTATGCGAAAGGCCGATCTTTCAAACCGCTTGAGCTTTTCTCGAGGTCTAGAACGGAGGCGAGCCAACTCTTGATAGGCTCATTATCTTCAGGCTCAAATCGTCCACATCGCCAAACGAATAGTGCTGGAGTAATCTGAGCCTGGCTCGTTTCAATCTCCTTGCGATCAATGCATTATTGAGCGCTGTTTCACTGCGCTCGCAGGACCCGAGTTCCTTCAAAAGATGAAAGACATCAAGAAAAGAACAGCTTATAGTCATCGTTTTATTCGATTGGAGCATAACGCTGGATTTCAAAAAGCTTTCGAGTAATGTGCAAATCAAAGTCAGATTCCCAATCTCTTTGGTGAACGAGAAAGTCTTCACCTTAAGGTGTTAACTCAATGACCTCCCTCCAAATTTATAGAAACCATTAGGGAATTCTTCGGTGAAGGGTCATCTGGTACTGACATTCTTCAATAAGCTTTTGGGGTCCCTGTTCACACATTTGGTCTTCTCGTGAGAGGCTACAATAGACGCAAATGCTTTTTTTCAAATACGTGAGAAAATTGACTCCATGAGCCAAGCTTTGAACAGCTAGCCGAATACTTTCATTATCAAAAAAGGCGTCTCGGCCAGGATTTTCTCTTCGTACTTTGGCAATTTTGTCATATAGCTGCGCAGACTTCGTTGGTCTGATAAAAATCCATTTCGAAAAAGCGAAGGTGGCTAAGGAGAATACATGCCCAGCACACCGCACATCTGCAACTGTTTCGAACATTTTTTTTCAAATTGATCGACCAAAACGTGGATGGGGCCGGGAATGTCTCTGGTGACAGACACGATAGAGTCTTCAATCTGATGGTCTTCAAGAACAACCTTGAAATGGTCAAAGAGCACATCGGCCCTTTTCCTGCGCACAGCAGTAGCATCAACAAATGAGAAAGGTGATCTGGCGGATACCACAACATCCGTCAATTTATTGGATTGATCGGGATCGACTCTGGCAATCTTCAGCCGTTTGGTAGTGGGCTCCCGAAACACAAACCGGTTTGAGCGACTTCAGGCAGGAAACTGCTGTCGATTTAATTCTGCCGGAACAGCAGGAATGCACGAGTGCTCGACTCATATATATGGTCTTCGCAAACTTAAAGAGCCAAGGACCTCAGGACTCATTACAGACAATACACGAGGCTACTGTTCCTCGAAGTGCTTGAGAACGTTGTATTGACTAGCCAGGTCGATACGTAGTTCTAGCTCTGTCAAAGAGTCATTAAACAGTGATCGTTTTATACCAGTCTTCGGCGCAAGGCTGGAGCTTTCAAACAAAATGACCATACTTGAATATAGGAGCTGCCTCTTCGTCACGATCACCGTGTTTTCAGGAGAGCTAACCACCAGAGCGAGACAGTTTTGTGTAAAACTGTGCTCTTTGAGATCTAACGGACTCAATTCACCAGTCATGATGGGCAAGCTATAACATTTCGCCATTTGTGGCCAGCAAAAACTAAGTAGATCCCCATTTCTCAATGCATTCTGCTTATAGTGGGCTACTTACTTGTATAATTATTCTGATTAGTACTGGTAGAGATATAATTAGTAAATATCTCGTAGTAAGTAATACAGATAGTAATTACCAATTACTAATTACTCTCGACACTGGGTCCATGTCAACGGTAGACAAAGTGGGTTATTGGTCACCAGTAGTGATTACTGCAAGACAGTTCCAGGTATACGCGATCCGTGGTGATTGAGTTGGTAACACTACTCATTTTCCCATCATGCAGAATGTATTAAATTTTTGGGATCGACTTATTCTTGCTCAGAAAAATGGCGACGTGACGTACTTCGCCCTCATGACTCGAAATGAAAAATATGACTCGTGAATCAGGCTCGTTGTATTTGAAAGTTGTAGGAGAGTAAATGTCACGATAACGCAAAACTCAATCGATTATTCGCGATCAGAATCAAGATTCTGTCAATTCTCAGGCTTCGAGGGCATACTTGCAACGAGGCAGAAACATTATTTAGAGGGGAGAGCAATTTGATGTTCACAAGAGGTACTCAGATCTGAAGCCAATTTACATTTTGGACTATTTGGAGCAAGGACTGGATGATGTCCTGACTTAAGTATCTACATATGTATAGTTTACTTTATTAGAGAGGCTGAATGTGGGCTTTAAACGCTTAAGATGATGCCATCAAGGTTGATAGTTATGTCTTATCATTATAAATACTTACTACTTCTACTTTTCTATTACGTCGTGTAAATAAATTTATATTGATTCGCTTGAAATGTAATAATTAATCTGATCATTCGCAACACTGGCAGGCACCAAGAAGCAAAAGGCTGCGACAGTGATCCAGTGTCGAGGAATGATTTGATACATGGCTACGTTGAATAGAGAACAGCGAAGATTGCTGATTTCCAACACTCTATAGCTCTTTAAAAAATGGAATGCTGAAGGAAATGTTGATGTTCTGAGGCTTTATTGAGACTAACGGTTGGTCTTCATGGCTTGGGACCGACCACTTAATTTGTAACTAAATTACTTATTTTTTTAAAAAAATTCAAGACTTCGGATTAAAAAGGCTTTTGTTGTGGAGCGTTTATAATTAACTATTTCCGTATCCTAAAGAAAAGGCACATACTTCTGCAACTTCTAAATCCAGACTATAGGGAAAATACCCAATCACTCTCTCCAACATGTATGATATGTATCGATGATTGGACTGAAAATCGGTTATATCGGGGAGTGAGCCACTTCTTAAGCAGCAGCAGATGAGTTTAAAAACTTTCCAGAAAATACTTTTGTCAAGACTTTTCAAATTTGCCAGCTGTTAAATTGACCACCCTTCTCGTCAGTGCTCGCCTGCTGAGCGTACAAGGAATATGGTTCCGAAGGCACCTCTTCGAGAGTCGCTTATCAGCTTTTAAAAGATGCATACTTGAGTTGACACTCAAAAAAGAACTAGTCAAAAAATTCTAGAGTAGAGAGTTCGAAGTAAAGTATGTGTCCTTCTATTGCCACCACAGAACCAGTACTGTTACTACACACACCCCACCAGATAATCTACAACCCAACCTTATTGCTAGCTTAATGTAATTTATCTCACCCTTTATTGTTTGCAAGGAGGTATCTGGCTGATCATCAGAACTTTGAGGCAGAGAACGGCAGCGTAAATGAAAGAGTTATTATGCGGACACAGTATCATCCTGGACAGCTGTATCTCACATTGATCCCGTCTCGACTCCATCGTGACAAATTGCTATCCCCAAGACTTGAGAGGTGTCTCTCATCTGAATAGTTAAAGGGGAACGGAAGCAAATGATCACTTCGGTGTTAATGTTAAAATATACTCTGTGTACAATTCATGGGTTCCAGGACATAAAAAGAGATTCAGAGATGCTTTGGTGTTCTCCAAGAGAAATTTGGAAAAGATGGTCAACTTCAACAACTCGATTCATATAGATTCACGTTTTTTTAAAAAAAGAAACAGATATGTATTGAAGGATGCCGCTCACCTTAGCCGTGGGCGAAAACTATATATTCTATAGAAAACCTTAACACACTTGGTTTTCCAGATGTGTACCGCACATCCAGTTTTTTGTGTTGTCTTCAACTTCCAAAAACAATGTGTAAAATCAAAACTGACCGTTTGCGCTCCACTAACCCCAAACCCACAGTAGTCCAATAATCACAAAGATACCTGGCCAGCCTCAGAGCATTCAATCCTCATCACAAAACAAACATAAACATCAAGCCACACACACCAAGATTCGCCATTCCAGACAACATGTAGCCATATGACCCTTGTCCAGCGGAGCTCAGACCTGATGTCCTTCCACGAGTAGACTTAAACCGCTCCACCTGATGAGGTCCTTCGAGATCTTCCATTATGGTGCGTGTTTCCTTTTGAGCTCGTGTGGCATGTGGAACAGTCTTGACCACAGCTTCCACATCGGTATCATTGGAGTATTTCACCGGAGCAACCGAAACCTCCAGCTCTTCCAAATCAAAAACCACATACGCATGCCTCAAAAAGTCGTCTCCCAAGGTAAGCCTAGAAGCTGGGATGATCCCCAAAAAACACGTGTTTTTGTGAACAACAAGAATGTCCGCCAAGGGCACTTTAATTCTGACCCCTGCGATATCATACACCAAAAAGGACGAGTGCGTGTTGTAGCGACAATTGACAGTACACTCCAAATTATCGTTACATTTGGCACCCAACAGCTGCACAAGAGCATCAAACATCGCATAGGGAAACGCTGAAAATGGAATCGTGGCAAACGTCGCAAATATTGGCTGGGGAAGAACGGTGACGTTTTGCGACGAGTCTGCGTTCTCCAAAGATACATAGGATACAGCAGATTTGATGCTTCCGTAGCGGGAGCGATGTCCATCTAGTATCACGTTGGGCACTGTGCGCAACTGTCCACTATACTTGGCATGGTCAACTCCTCCAAAGAGAACCAGCCCCGAAGTCGAGTCTTTTTTGTCAAAGTACATCGAGTACAAAACTTTGTTTATGTTCCCCTCGTTTTTCAAAATATACGGGAGACTTTCCGTCGAATACCCTGTATTCTCAGGATTCCACAGATCGGACAAGGGTCCGATTCCCAAGTCGGCGATTGGCGACGTAAAATTGCAATACTCGGCAAGAACATAAGAGTTGTCGAATTCAAGCTTGGATGCTCTCACCTCGCCGTGATTCGTGTCGATAATGGCGTCGTCGTATCCCCAAGAATTGAACGGTGACGCCGGGACCGAGCCTGACGAATTACGATCGAAAATCTTGTATCCCGCTAATTCAACTCCATAGTAGGAACTTTTGATTCCGTTCAAGGGGTTGACCAACTCATCGATAGGGTAGAATCGCAAAAGAGAGGAGTCTAGTTGGATCTTCGCATCCACTGGTGTCTTTTGCGTTCCCACACGTATACTGGCCAAGTACCAGTTGCGCAAATCGATAGTGTAAAGGTAATATCTGCCTTTGGAACCATCGGATGTGCTCATTTTCATGTATTCCGAGTAGTCTCTGCTAACGGTGAAGTCAAGTTTCACGAGGCCTGTAGTCTCATTACTTGAGTTAGTAGCAGCTGCAAAGGCAAACAATAGGCATATTTGGAAAAAAAGAAACATCTTCACTAATGGATATGGTAACTCGTAAGGAGTATTTTTTCGCAGTCGAAACTCCGATTTCTTTTTCAATTTATAGGTGTGGATGGCGTACTCGTTACTTATATGCAAGAGTATGTCCGAAAGCCTGGGCTTAGCGAGGCGTCGAAGCAGGGGTGCATCTCCCGCACGGTGTTCTTATCGCCGATTATACGCCCGAGGTGTTATTCACTTGTCGTGGCCTTTAATTGACATGTTCTAATTATTGAGCACATCAGCTCCATACACAAAGATTTGCACACAAGATGGAGTCAGGCTTGCAATAAGCGGATAATTAAGTCACTTATCAGTGTTTATGTGCAGGTCGCCTACCCCAGCAGCTTAGGCCCTGACGAATTCAGTCAAAAATGGTATGTGTATTGCGCCTAGCACGCTAAGTCATCTAAAGAGCGAACGACACCACTTAATGTTTCTAGTTTAAAATCCTCGACTCTGTGTGGTTATGTCTAGCGGGACCGCATTTGGCGTGCTATGTCGCGGCTGCGAAGTATGGATGCGAAGCAGCAATATCGATGTACTTATGATTCTCGTGATGAAATATGAGTAGTAAGCGAGTTTGATTGATCGACAATACCTCTTACGTTTATGACATCAATTTGAGCAAAAGCCCCCAATCAGTTATCTCGCAATGTAGGTAGGTAACTAAACATATATATGTATCAGTGCTGTTCGATACGATCAAAATTGCCGAGACGTTGGCCCCAAAGCAACCGATGCCGCAAGTTGCGTGATTTGTGAGCATTTCGTGAAGTCTGAGCTCAAGTCTGGGTTCTTTACCCCGGAGCTTATGGTCCAATTTTTATTAGGTGTGTAACACCTATGCCCTGATTTTGTCAATTGTCTCAATTTTCTTTATTCTTGACCGGAAAATACAAATTTCAGGTTTTGAGAGATTATGATAATACAATCTATAAGACAGAAATTATGAGAAAGGTCGAGACGTACGTAGACGGTGGGGGTCATGAATAAAATTGGTCAAAATTGTTCTTCACGTGGGTTTGTCCAACAAAATTGAACTCGGAAAGATTTGGCTTACATCATTCTATTCAACCATGAGTTGATCCGTTCTTATGGTAACTCCTACGACATACTTTTTCTTGTATAATGCACGAGTTGAACAGCTTTTACTTCAAATTGTACCAAACATTTTGAGAGTACCGAACATGAGATGAACAGAACTCCACGCCTTACGATTACGAAACGGATGATATACCTTGTTGGCTTAGACGACCACTAAGATAGGAAATGAACATATATCTAATGCATAAGACGCATTTGTTTTAACCATCAACTCGTATTAAAATTGGAAAGCTCGTATTGGTTACAGGATAAAAGCATTTACAGAAGGCGACTAGGAGGAAGGCTCAACGGAGGTCGTGTGGTGTGAATGGATTCTTGGAATAATCGGCATCCTACGGGCGCCAAAACAATTTGGATCTTTAGACTTCAGCAGCTTTTCCAGGGCTAGGTTTGATTGACTTTGCAGAGTTCTATGGCGATTTGTGCCCTTTGACGGCTCTGAAATTGGCCTCGAGAGTCTCTCCATCTCGAGACATTCAGGCATCATAACTTCACCGATGATCCCATTTTCGCTAACGGAATCCTTATTATCTTTCCTCTTCTTTTTCTTGGGTGTTTCAGAAACCCCACTTCAGAGTCAGGCCGAGGTAAACTTCCCCGAGAATTCTCTTCAGACGATCCAGCTTCCTCCAAGAGCTGTCCTTCTGCGAAAGCTTCTTGCAACATCGATATTTCACGATGAAGTTTCTCGATTTCTTCTCCATCTTTGGAGGCAAAGCTTGGTTCGGGGCCGTTGAGAGGATGAGTGACCTCGCCGTTTTCACCTGTTTTAGATTTAAGAGCTGTTTCAGATTCGGAAGAAAGCTTAGTTTCACCTGAAGCCGTTTCGGTTTCCTGTTCAGAATGGGTTTCAGCGCCGTCTTCTTGTTCGCCATTTCACAGACTCTCATCTTTAGCTCTTCGGCTAAATTCTCCGAAACTTTTGAATGTTCAGCTTGTTGTTTAGGTTCAGCATCTTTTCTTGCCAATTCTGCAAGTGTGTCCTCAAGCTTGGCCAGTATTTCTTCGCTATCGTGAGATCTCTCCAGTCTTGAGTTCGCGTTGAATAGAACCTGAAACTGCTTTTCGTTTTCAGATGCACTCCACTCTCTGATTTCAACTCCTTGATCTCAAGCGCATTATTTCCAATACCTTCAAGCAACAGTTGAGAAGCCGCTAGTGACTCTTTGAGCTCATCAAGTTTTCTCACTGAGTCTTCGTGGCGCTGTTCATAGCTAGCAATATCGACAGACCTCAGCTCTGTCTCCACATTGAGTTTTTCTTGTTCACTCACTTTTAAAAGATCCACGGTTTCCTGCTTCTATAACGCGATCCTTTCTTTCAATCTCTGGACTTCATTGTCTGAAGCCTTTCTCACCATTACGATCTCCGCATCGTGCAATTCTTGGCTCTCGCGAATGGACTTCTATTTCGAGCTGTTTTCAGTCAACTCCAACGTGGCAGCCAGAGAATTTTCGCAGTTGAGCTTGCGCTGCTCATCTAACAACGCATTGACCTCGTTGAGCGATGCTTGCAAGCCCAAGATCTTGGCTTCGAGTCCCTCGATTTTGGTGGTGTGCTCAGAAATCGTTTTGTTGGCCTCGACTATTCAAGTGCAGAGTAGCGATCCTTTTGATTTCGGCGCGTGACTTGTCGAGCTCCTGTGACTTTTCTGCCAACTGAGATTCCAAGTCCTTGAGATCCCGCGTCGCCTTCTCCAAAGATGATTTACTTTCCACATAGGATTTGATTATCTCGGCCTTTTCGGCGCCCATGACTCTCAACTTCTGAGCCGAGTCGCCCAAATCAGCGATTGTACGAGCAATATTCTCCTTGATTTGAATAACAATTCTATCTTTTGCGGCGAGATCCGCTCCTTTGTTGCTGATGGCCTGGAGAAGGGCTTGACTAAGTACATTTGCGATAGACAGCACGCAGCATACGAGTTCCCAATTTCTAGCTCGCAGATAACATTCAGAGCTCTTTTCGGATGTTCGAGATGCAAGTAAAATGTTTCGTCAGTTGTTTGAATAGGAAGGGCATTTCCGTGGAATTTCTCGTCTTTGAACATGTTTTGTGTTGATATACTCCGTTCTTGCTAATTATGTAACTTAAACTCACCCTTTTGAGAGTGACAACGCTTGATTCATCGCGCTGCCTTTGTGAGTCGTCACTCCGTTCAGGAGATAGAGTTTCTTTAATTACAAACCGAGGAACCAGCTTTTCCTGTAACAGCACTATGCTGAAACTTGCCGTTATTTTGTTTTTATACTGTACTTCAGTTCGGTTCAGCGAGCAATAACTGTACTGGAGAAGGTGGAATGAATCTTGGCCATCGAGAAAAGAAATGGCCATAGCTTGATGACGTAAAGGGAAATTTGGGAAGAATCTAAACTTTTATCAAAAAAGTCGAAAAGAATAGCTAGTTGAAGACTCTTGAGGTATTTCTAGCTTTGTTGAATAGTATCTTTTCAAATCGTGGAGCGTTTCAGAGATTAGCCAGTGATGTAGGTGTAACTCTTGGGCGGTGTGAGGAAACCTGCTAAACTTCCACTCAGCAAAAAAAACTAGCGCCTAGCCTTCTTGTTGATAAGATTTTCGTATCTAAACTTCGATCGGACTATTGAACCACCCCTTTTAAAAAATACCTTTATCAAAGGGGAAATCCACAAACTTGAAAACATCAATGCCACTCCGACTCAGCAATTATGGTATAATTCGCTGACAAAGAGACCTAGGTTTTGGCGAGTACAAGCTTGAGGAGATTTGGAATAATGCCAGGTCGAGATGTGAACCAAAACTTCAACAGCTCATTACATCTGTACTTTTCGAAAACTCAGTGAAACCGCACGTGAAGGAAATGCTACGGAAAGTAGACCACGCAGCGCTCATCTTAGTCCCACGATATATAGCACGCGGCCTTAAACAAATATGAGGCAAAAGCCCAAGGTTGTGTAAATAATAGCACCTGTCGTTTCTGAATACACCATGGGCTATAAGTCGTGGTCTTGCGTATGCTGGTTTGAGTTTATTGCCCCTCCCCCAGATCTTTGTCAAAGGAGCGACAGATGAACAACGTAATGCATATCCGATGACTATGTCTGAGTGAGATAGAATGACGACTGAGTCTCTTATCAATAATCAGTCTATCTTGCATTTCCGAGAAAAGCGAGCATTCCTCCCAGCAGCATTTCTCATGATGCTCGTCACGTGGGATGTGACTTCATCAAGGACTTTGCAAGAGAAGTATATATGTTCTTCCACGATCATGTAATAGTTTTCTTCGCGCACTTCGTCGACTTTGTTGTCGCTGACCGAGTGGGCCGCTGCCTGGTACTCTGAAGATAAAGGGAAGATAAAAGGCGGCCATTTTGCGCACCCTTAGCGACTTTCCCGCTTGTTCTGTCCTTGTGCAAAGAATAATGCAAATTTCAAGCCTTTCAAGTACATCAGCCTGCGTGGGCTCATTCTGAGCATCGATCTTGAGAATTTTTCTTTTTCTTTTTAAAGAAACAGATATGTATTGAAGCATGCCGCTTACCGTAGCCGTGGGCGAAAACTATATATTCTATAGAAAACCTTAACAAAGAGTCAAGAAAGTCTACCTCGAAATTTCCTTTTCTGTCGTGAAAAATGCGCTCCGCATATCGCGCCATGCTTATGATTCCTCCACGCTGGTGCCAAAATTAAGCCAGATCAAGATGCCAACAACATCCGATAGTCAGAAACCAAACAGCGTGTTCCCCTCAGTCCAACCCCAGAAAGACATCTAAATTGAAAAAAGGCCCAAACAACCAAAAAATTGCTGAAATTCGCCGGGGTGCAAACTGCCCACCTTCGCTGGTGTACGGGCCTTCAATCTCCGATAAGCTCCATGGCTGCAACCGGTTGCAAATTTCAGCGCATCTCTGTGAGCGCCACTGTGCATAAACCCGACAATCTTGCCAAATACCTCAACAATGTCTGAAAACTGGTAATACTGTCAATATATCCTGTGTGTAGTACTCAAGGAATGGAAAAGGTCAAAATTTCCTTCAACGATAGATAATCTTAAATCTTAAACACTCCCCGTCTGCAGTGAATGTCGTTAGATACTCGCACCTTCTTCTGATTAGAACTTTCTGACTCTTGGCTTCTTAGAAACAGTCTCAGTACCGACATTGACATTGGAGCTACTGAATCCAAACGACTTGTGTAAGGCTCCTGAAGGATCTTGGACCGAGCATTGAAAGGTGGCTTAACCTGTTCTCGTTGAGGTTTATCTCATGAGTACGATGTTGACGTGCTTCCCTACTCACCGGCGACTTAACAGCCTATATCTCCACCAGAAGAAGTGCTCTCCAATCATATCATTCCTTAGCGAGGCAGAACTGCTTCGGCCATCGCCGAAAAAGAAGAGAAAGCTCCTCATAAGTTCATAAACTTACACGTCGATTTACTACTCCCCCAGCTACTCTTCGAATTGCTACGTAGGTATCCTTAGCAAGTGACTGCCCAAGCAAAGAGACATAAATTGGCAGAAAAGATAGCGAATCAAGCGAGAAATGAGCACCCTTACAGAATTTGACTTGATTCCCTTTCGGCATTGGCACGTGCGAGAAATTGCCAACACTCTTCTTGTCTCTCCGAAATTGGGAGTATTTAGCTAACAAGATCCTTGACCGAGACAAGGAGCTCCAGATTAGGATTCAAAGCCACTTGACCACGTTCGAGTGACAGGAGCAGCTCAAATAATTTTGAAAATTGGGTCGTGAAAACGGCTACTCACGAACGCAGATGTTCAAGACGACGTTAGTATTTACCATGAAAGCACTATTGCTTCTGAATACGTAGAGCTGCAAGTATAGCACAAAGTGATTTAACAATTTCACAGCCCTAGAATGGAGAATGTGTAGCTGAAGCTGTCCGTAAAGTATATAGCTTGTTCAGTCTGAGGTCCCCTTGCGCGAGAATGGACAGCGATGCCTTGAATGCTAGATAAAAAAATGGAAAGGCGAAGGAGAAAATCAACCAAAGAGAGCGCCACATAACCTGGTAAACGCAAGAGTATCAGGTCAGAACTCAGATGTCAAATGACCTTGCGACGACTCATCATAGAACGCCTGGTCGCAAACTCCAGAATCGACTCTGTCGTAATGAAAAGTCTCTAGACATTTATTCAAGCACGCCCAAAGAAGCTCGGATGAGTCAAATGTTTTCCATAAATACCCTTTGTCAGATCATTTCAATCTGTATTTTTTGCAACCGCGCCTAGGGGTAACGCCCCGGTGAGTGGAGCTGTGCGTTACGCATGTTACCGTAACACTCATAAGTAGGTAAATCAATTATGCAAAAAAAATACGGAAAGGAATTACGCGCATCACTGCTGGAGGGCATACATCACATGCCGGTAATAGCCGAGAATCATCGTTATCATCAGCTTTCGAGAGCTTTCTGAATACAGGTAAACCGGACTATAAGAATACTCTTTATGTGAATATCTCTGGAAATTTAAAACGTTCTGGGAGATTTTCGAAATCAAAGAGAATTTGGACTCTTTTTTAAAGAAACAGATATGTGTTGGAGGATGCCGCTTACCTTAGCCGTGGGCGAAACCTATATATTCTACAGAAAACCTTAACACACTTGATTTTCCAGATGTGTACCGCATATCCAGTTTTTTGTTGTCGCCCGGGTTCGAACCCGGGGTCTGAGGCGCATTTTGGAATATTTTCACATACTTAAGGACCAAATTCTGGACTCCTTGGAATATTGTATTTGTTCCCGGAATACTCTTGTGAAATTTATACCCAGATAGTCAGATGAGAGTGTGTCTTCAAAGTTTTCGGATTTAGCCGAGAAAACAGGCGACCGCGTCACTGGCGTGCAAAAGGCGCCACGGGCGAAAAACTCAAAAGCCAGAAGGATCTACCTGTCACTAAAGCTTCCTCGTGGGAGAGTATCAGAATTTGCAATGGGGCGAAGGATGGCAATTCCAAAAAGTGAAGTTTTTGAATACCAAAAATGTAATTCGGAATTCCTTCGAGAGCATCTCCAAAGAGTGGTTGGTTGCATTCGACAGCCACGTTGCCCGGGAAGAAGGAAAATACACTTAGTATTAGACAATTTTAGTGGGCACAAGGCAGCCGTGGAAATATCCGAAGCGACACAAGCACTCCAGTAGACGGTGGTGCATTTTTCCCCCTAGCTCGACTTCAAAATTGCAGCCATTGAACCAATGTGTCATAAGTGCTTTCAAGGTTCAAATTTCGGCTCACATGTGCCATTACATTTCACAAGTACGGATCAAATACGCAGTTGCAATGTCTCTTGAGTGTCGAGCCAGTCCATTTGTTGACACACCTCTACAACGAGTGTGGGATCACCAAATACTGGTGGCACGAAATCGTATTCACAAAACCAATGCATTTGATGCTAGCTCCACGAGACGTCACGTGCGAAAATTTGAAAAGCCTTAACTGGTTTGTTTAAGTAATTAAGCGGATCTATTCGGTTCGGTTCAGGGAAGAAAAGGGCGACGTGGTTCTTGTTCCCTTACTGGATAGACTATTATCAAAGCACTCTATCAGATTGATCCGATGGGTCGATGACATATGAACATCTAAGGTAAGATGAATGAGAAGTTCATCATATTTTGGGCAGGGGTTTTTGGCAGATTAAATTCTGAGTGAAATCCTCGGGTGGGCATACACACCTGAAATGTGGTTACGACATATTATGGTTTTTTCTGTAGCGATATAGTTTTTTGTCGGCGGACGTAGTCCAATGATTTTTTCCGTAATATGATGTTTCTTTTAAAAGGCTCACTACAAAGAGTTATGGATGGAGTTTATTCACGAGGAAACAACTCTTGGTCGTAACCACAGAAAATCGATGACATTATTTAAGCGATTCATTGGAGTAGCCTCTCATGGCAGAGCCTGAAAGTGGACACGTTCAGCAACTTCTTTAGCAAAGCAGACAACATTGGTGAAGATGTTGAGATTCTTCTCCACCTGGAAATACGGATCATCAATCAAACGAGATTGCGAATTTCGTCGGTGACGACCACTTTCAGTCTTCAGATGACTCGCTGCACGACACCATTACGTACAATAGTCATTCGGAAAAAAACCGACGCAAGCAGCCTCTGACGCTGAAATAGAGATTGTGTCTGATAGTTGTTTACCTGGGACATAATTTTTAAATAATTAACGAGCTAATTGCTCGGCTGCAATTGGCTTCCTGACAAAAACACATTTGTGTCTCGATGTGAGAAATTCCCTGAAGAACGTCATAGGCTGGACTTTTAATACCTTCACGATTTATTGGAAGCTTACAAGATGGAGAAAGAGGCAGAGAAGGCTCATAATAGCGAGGAAGACTTCCAACTGCCGCCAAATGAGCGTCTCCTTTCGTGAGTTGGTATCAGTAAAATCTCGCTGTTCAATTTCTCAGAGAACGGAACTCTGAAGATCCTGGACACATCAAGGCCCTACCAAATTTGCGAAGCTATAGGAATAAAAAAAGAGCTCTCACCCAGTGTTGTTCAAAACGTCTACGCTACGCATACGTAGCTACGGGCGTAGCGTTGTGTTTGAAAAATGCTTTTCGTAGCGTAGGGAAAGGGCTACGTTGGAAAAAAACATCAAGCTATATTTTCATTAGAATAGGCTAGTCTCGACTAAATCAATGCAGCTACTAGTATTGGCTGATAAAAGCGAGCTTATAAGTAAGGAAAAAATTTACACAAAAGAAAGACGCGAAATGTGCATTGACTATGGAGGGCTGCTTATATATCAAGATCGGCAACTGACTTCCCTTTCATACTCGGCTTGGGCGTCATAGTCGACCACTAGTCCCGTTTCCTCCTCTTGATTCTGTGCATAGATGAATTCGGGAAATTCCGTGTCTTGCTCCACTTATCCGCAACATCAGCAGGCATTTCGTCAGCCGTGATGATCCCTCGTGACTTGTGTATTGTCAAAACTTTTACCGATCTTGACAGAAGCCTACCCTCCTGTTTGTAAAGATATTTCCAACTCGGGAAAAAAGTGCTTCCGGAGGCGCTGACATGGTAGGAACAGCGAAATAGTCTCTCGCCATGCGCGAAATGACCGGAAACGATCTTAATGATCTTGTAAAAGGCAAGGACATCCATGCTTTTGCTTTCGCGTGGAAACCTGAGATACGCTTCAAGTTCGTCAATGTTGCCTTCTGTTGCATCGTCATCGAGAAAAAACCACCCAGAGCCATTTGATACTTCGGGGGTTACGTAACCTCCGCCAGCACATTCATCGACTGTCGCATCCTTGTCATCTTTTTGGTATTCGCTGTAGCCCTGAAAGAAAGCATTCTTGGTCCTACTGATCTTTTGGGCTGAGAATCCTCTATTTTCAAAAATAGACAATTTGTCCCGGGGATCGAGAACAATAGCAACATAAAGCATCTTGTTTTTTATGCAATTTTCATCATCAACAGGTAGTTTTCCAGGAGCTTTTTTCTCGCCTCGTTCAAGCCGAATTCAATTAAAGGATTGTTTCTCAGGATTTCCTTTTCAATCACAGAAGACAATTCATGTGAGATTCCACAAATCAAAGGTCGTTTGATTGATCGTGGGATATGACGAAGCTTGAAGTGTCAAGGTAGGAGCACGAAAATCTCCAAGACATCCCTAAAGCTTCCAAATGCTTCCAATCTTTGGAGGTTAATTGAAATTTTTCGAGATCAGCTGAACTTGCCACAAAGTCTCTAAGTCAACTTCAAGACTGTCATTATTTCTTCGCGAATATAAATAAAGCGATCAATCATGCGGTAAGTGGAAAGCCATCGGGTGTCATTGTCTCCATTTTCTCCGGACCGGTATTCGACGATCCTCTGGCCTTTTTCGCGTCAACTAAAGTTTTGAAAGTATTCTTCATTTTGTGACTTAGTTTACCTGAAGAATGATCGAGCGTATGACTCGAGGAAGTTGTTTCATGCGATCAGCAGAGTCTCGAAAAGAAAGTTTTTCTCAAGAACGGCTTTCATTGACCTTTCAAGCTTTTGCGTTCCATTGCCCTTGAAAAATGTGTAGTTTAAGAGCGCCTCAGTTGACAAGTTCAAGATGTGCCTGACGCACCGAATGTCCCCATCGAATTCAATCCCAAGGCCACCCAACGTTTCCTTGTACTTCCTCACCTGAACTACAGAAAATTATGGATATGAATTGGAAATTAAACAGGAAGTCGAGGCCCGACTCATGCTTTATAGTTTTCGTGAATTCACTCTTGCGGACAAGACAAGCGCGTCACGATTTTCATTGTGAGGACGCCATACACGAGTTCACCCAATGCACCAAAAAAGGCGGTTTATGAGGTGAATTACCAAAATCAAGGCACGCAAACAACGTTTCATGCGTTTTTTCTTGAATATGGCGCACAATTCACGGATTTGATTCAGGGAATTCTCAAAAATTTGACCAACTTCTCTGCCTGTATGCCAGGTATAAAAAGCTACGCTACGCAGTTGCGTAGCTACGCTGGAGGCTGGCGTTGGCGTAGGAAAGAAGCTACGCGAAAGTCTACGCGAAGTCTACGCTACGCGCATTTTGAACAACTCTGCTCTCACCTACCAGGCATTCAAAGCTTCTTTTCGAACGCAAGAGATAATTAAGCCATGTTTCGGTTGACTCACGGGCTTGGCTGCCTCCGAAATGCCACAACTCAAAATATTCAAATACCCAGATACACTGCATAACATTCTTATAAAGAGGTTTACCTGTGCATACAATGTTGAAAAGCTCCACGTGGATTCACTGTAAAAAGCAATTTTTGCAGCCTCGATCTTGGAAAATCTTGGTCTTCTCTCATAACCACCCCATCAACATTACCTTCAACATACCATCAACACTACCGTCAACACTACCGTCAAGACTACATTAGAGAGTGCCAGGGAAATCAGCCAAAGACTGCGAACTGTTCATGGCCACTGTATATCCTGACATTCCCATACTGTGCGAATGTAAAAGTGTCCATGTGCTCAAAATAATTAACCCGAAATCTCGCTTTTCAAACATCGCTACAAACATCGCTAGATCGAGACATCATCTCCGCATCGGTCGATTTATGTACAAGGGGTAAATTAATTGCTCATCCCTGTCAGGCATATACTCTGCCAAGACACAGGCGTGTTTACGCGGCTCGCGGTTGCGAAATAATACGCCAGCAACAAGACTCTGGAGCCCCTTTTTCAAAGAACAGATATGAGCGTGCCGCTTACCTTAGTCGTGGGCGACAACTATGAATTCTATAGAAACCCTTGAATGTCTTTTTTCTCCAACTTTGTACCGATCCAGTTCTGTCGTCCGGGTTTGAGCCCGGGATTTGGGCGTATTTTCGTTAAACACCTTGATCGCTACGCCAGCGAGCAAAGCCCCATCTACAACATCAACCTTTCTGTTTCTGGAACAAATTTGCTCTCTGACTGAAAACCTTGTTGTTTTCTTGTAGACACTCCACACGGCACTGTTATTTGCAGTACGCGGCTAATAGACAGATACGTTTGCCCTGGCCACCAGTGAGGTTATCAGTAATTTCTTGGCGCGATGAAATTTTTCATGCATAACCACACATGCCACTGGCCAAGAGGAGTTTCAAAGCGCCGGCTCTAGCGAGAGGCTGCGAGAGGCTGCGAGAGGCTGTGTACTGAAATGAAAGGCGTGACCTTTCAATGAGTTGTCGTGACATTGGTTCTGTTCGTGCTCGATAAGCGAAGTGTAGACCGAATTATACCGTCTCTGCGAAAACGGAGTGTGGTAAGATTTGAAGACTCGCGGTGTGGCTTCGGCATTCTGTGACTTTCTTCATAACCACCTGTGTTCTGGGCGTGCCCAGGGCGTGCCCAGGGCGTGCTCAGGGCGTGTTCTGGCAGGCATCTGCAAGTGCTGGCAGTCGGTTATTTAAACAGACAGAACCCCTCGTTTTTCTGTCGTTACCTCAAAACTCATCCCATCATGCAAATCAAAACTCTCGCTCTTGCTTTCGCTTTGTCGTCTGCCGTCATCGCCCACGAAGGACACGGGGACCACGACCACGACCACGACCACGCTACATCCGTGACTGGTCTTGCTAATGCCAATGCTAGTGTTGCTCCACACGACCACGACCACGACCACGAGGGCCATGACCACGACCACGAGGGCCATGACCACGACCACGAACACGACCACGACCACGACCACGACCACGAACACAACGCTTCGGTGACTGCTAGTGCTGGTTCCAGTGCTAGTGCTGCTGCACATGACCATGACCATGATGACCACGACCACGACCATGAACACGAGGAAGCGGTCTCTGCTACGAATGCATCTGCTTCTGCTGTTTCTTCTGCTTCTTCTACTGGAGCTGCCTCCTCTACTCAAGCTGCTCTGGGCGCTGGTTCCTACATGGGAGCTGGTGCTTTCGGTGCTGCTGCTGCCGCTGGTATTGCTTTGTTGCTTTAGGTGGTTCCGGATTGTTTCTGACGGTGCCCAGGATAGTAGTGTCCTTGCCGGTGGTAGGAATAGACTGCCGTTTTGGCGTTTATAGATTTAAGTAATATACGAGCACATGTACTTGGATTGTTTGTAGATAATTCGTTTGTTCATCGAAAAAAACTTGTTCTAGATTTTTTCATTCTCTGTAAAAGAAGTCACATGGAGAAACAGGTTGCTTCCAAAATTGATCAAAATGTTGGTTCCCCGAACTAAGCCCCCGGATATGAAAAATGACTGGTACCGGATTCAACTCTGGGTGTGAAGATTAGACTGCTCCGCTGAAATCTTGATATTCTGAGGCAGACGAAGAATTTTCTGGATCTCATCCAACCATCCGCATCCTCCTTCAGATTTTGGGGCAACACATTGGCCTAGAAGTGCCTGAAAGGCACTGACTTGCATTTCCAAATTACTTATATACCCCGTCGGAAGACCCCGCTTCTTCGACTTCTTGAAGTATGTACATTCGATGTCATTTCGAAGGCAGTTGGTACAGACAGGAGATAGACCATCACACTTGGCACGCTTGGATCGGTAATAATCACAAGTGGTTGTGATCCGACTTTTTTTTCTCGTCCGACATTAAAATTATAGCTGAGCAAAATACAATGAGCTTTTGCAATGCACAGCTGGCCCCTAGTACGCTAAGCTGCGTTTAAGTTTCTTGTGTCCGGTCTATACTGAGGAATTACCCGGCTTGAGGCTTTTTTAATTATTTACCCAAATTTTGACAGGTAGTCGTGGTAAGGTTTGGGAACGCTTTCCATGCCAACCCCAGATTTGTCCGTACGGATGAAATACCGCAGTTCCGCTGCCACTTATGCCTCTTGAGTGTCGAGCCAGTCCATTTGTTGAGACACCTCTACAACGAGTGTGAGATCCCCAACTACTGGTGGCACGAGATCGGATTCACAAAACCAATGCATTTACCAGAGATGCTAGCTCCACAAGACGTCACGTGCGAAAATTTGAAAAGCCTTAACTGGTTTGTTAAAGTCATTAAGCGACTATATTTCATCGAACTAATCCGATGGGTCGATGACATTTGGACATCTAAGGTAAGATGAACGCGAAGTTGATCATACTTTGGGCAGGGGTTTTTGGCAGATTAAATTCTGAGTGAAACCTCCGAGTGAGTATACACACCTGAAATATGGTTACGACATATTATGGTTTTTTCTATAGCGATATAGTTTTTTTGTCGGCGGACTTAGAACAATACCATTCAGCATAATGGAATGCACCAGACTAATGGGAAAAGTGGTTACAAGCGGTTTTCCACAGATATTCGTGTGGAGGCAGTGCATAGGGATGATGCTAAATCGGAGCATGTTTACAGAGTGAAGACAATCACGGATTTTGGTCCGCCAATTCTAGGCTGAAATCACGTAAGGCACGTCTTTCAAAGTGAGTGATCTAGTTGGTCTCAGGCAGTGTTGAGAATGATTATAGTGACTATAATTTTAAGTAGTTATCAACAATATAATTCAACTCTTCGTGATATAATTACGAGGTAGCAAGTAGTAACTAGATTTAATTTTTCCGTAATATGATGTTTCTTTCTTAAAATAAAAGGTCCTCGCGGACACAGGGTTTGGTCACGGAAAAGCTTTTTTCCGGGGATGACGCCAGGCTTGTTAGTAAGTAGTATTTTTCGCGGCACTTATGTTTTTTTATTTTAAATATATTTTACCTAGTAGCATAAAAAAACATAAAAATATCCTGGAAAAATATTTTTTTTAGCAAAAGCTAGTAGAAAATATATTTTTTCTCAAAAAATATTCAAGTACTTTTATACATGGCGAAGCGTGCTGTTCGAAGCCTGAGAGACCTTTTAACTGTTCTGGGGCCTGCGCCCTATTTACAATCCAAAGGCTTCAAGGCAGTAACTATAAAACAGCTGGGTTCACAATACCCTGTGTGGAACATATCTTAAATTTACCTGAGCGTTATAATACTCCACAGTTCAAGGAGACTCAACCCTCACTAGCTGTGGGGGTTCTGAACGCGTGTGCCAAATTACTCAAATATTACAAAATTTAGTCTTGTAATATCCAACCCCTAAAAAGTCTTTATATCGCGACAGTGCTAGATCCTCGTTTGAAGTTTGACATTCTCAGGGCACATGGCTTTTAATATACTGTTTCAGATGCTGTTCAAGAAGCATATTTGAACTCTTTCACAAGTACAAGACGGAGTACGAAAAGAGGCAGAAACTTCCATTACTTGCAAAGAGAAAACGAAAACCAGTGATGGCTCAGTTCGGTATTCAAAACCAAATATTTTCTTGAAGAGCAAGTCGATCGCAGAGGAAAACGAACTAATGAGGTATTCAGACGAAATGATACAAGATGAGGATTGTAATGTTGCGCAATAGTACAGATCTCGAGGAGCTACGTTTCCCGTCATCTATGAGATGGCAGGAGACTTTGTATGTACTCCAGCGATGTCCTCGCCGTCTAAGTCACTTTTCTCCGAGGTGAAGTGCATGCTAACGGACGCAAGAAGAAGATCACTACCAGAGACAATCAAAATGTTGGCAGTACTAAAGTCGAGGGCCGTTATTCCGGATCCAAGCCTTGATGAAATTCATCATTAAGTAGAAGAAGAAGGCCAACCCACGATTGATCATAGTATTTCGCAAAACTATAATTTTAGACTGGGACCAAGGAGACCTTTTGACTCAATTAAGGGAAACTTAGATGAAGAGCTGGACGCAAGTGATACGTAGTTTCTGTATGACGGAGATAGAGAGGAGGTGGAGAATCACGGAGACTCCGAAGCTGGTGATAAGCTGGACGAAGAGCCAATCTGTATTTCGGATGACGACGAAGGTATTTTGGAATTTGAGTGAAAACGAACTAATTGTACGAGCCTTGTTTGGACATTCTTGCGGTTTTGATCGGTTGTGATATTGGAATTTTTCGCTCTCCGCTAATAGTGTGCTGGTGCACCTTCTTGAAAAAAATATTAAAAATACTTGCATAAAAACTACTACTACTACTAGAATAAATATGCATAAAAATGAAAATATTTTGGAAAAATATTTTTTTCCAGCAAAAATATCGCGAAAAATATTAAAAGTACTACTTGCTAACAAGCCTGCTTAGGACTATCGAGGTTTTACTGTAGTGTGGAGATGCACCTTCTTGAAAAAATTCTAAAAATACTTGCATAAAAACTACTACTACTAGAACAAATATGCTAAAATAAAAGTATTTTGGAAAAATATTTTTAAGCAAAAATATCGCGAAGAATATCAAAAATACCACTTACTAAAACCCCTGCCAAAACATAATGTGCATTATGGTGGCGATTACAGAGGCCTCATAGTTCTGGCGTAATCCGCGCGTAATTTGCAACACCGGCCCGCAGCCATCAACAAACGCGCAATACACAGTGCGTTCCAACATCGACTTTTCAATCTAATATACCTCGATCAAAGCACCACTGCGTCCAGTCTTCCCAATAAACCCAAAACCATTTCCATCTGAAGCATCTAACACACCCAGATTTACCCAAGAAACCCTTACCTCCCTAACACCCAACGCGTCAATGCTAGATCTAGATAAGTACGTACCCACTTTGCATCTGCCACCCCGTCCGACCATACTAACTCCCCCGCAGAACCCTCGAAGACATCAAAGCCTGCCGCTTTGTTCCCGAAGCATATGTACAGGAAATCTGCAGCAAGGCCATCGAAGTCCTAGTCGAGGAGGCCA